>JAXGGA010011793.1:0-41079 GCA_038373865.1 Uloborus plumipes | reverse complement strand
TTTCTTTATGATTTCTCTTATTGTTACCGTTTCATAGCAACCGCGTGCTAACAATGGATTTCATATTTAATCACATCAGCTTAAATTTATGTTTTTATGGTATTTAACAAATAATTTTTGGCAACATGTTAGAATTGTTATTGGTTTGAAATTTAAAAGAGATCGATCAAAATAAAGTTAGAATTGGGTATGGGCAGCGGTAGAGCCGCTATATAGACAGGCCGACGCATCAAGCTTAAGTTTCACCACTTTGGATCCAACTTATTAACTTTCACTTTCATTTTTCATTGTTGAGGAATTAGGGTTACCAGAGCAAAGTTTCGGGACATTGCCAAGCTTTGTTAATTTACGTAAAAAGTTACCAAAAAGCGATAACTGGCCAGAAAAGACAATCCTCACAAACGCGCTGGATCCTAAGTGGTAATCTTGATGCGTCGGCTCGTCAAAATAGGGGCCTGAGGCCGCAGTTGTCCAATCGGTTAGTCGTCGGACTCGTAACCGGAGGGTCTCGGGTCGATCGAGCCGCCGATCAAAGATCCACCGCCTTCATTAATGGTTGCTGGGGGACGTTAAAAATGTTCGTGGTCACAAAATCCTCCAAGTGAAACGAAACCTCTAGGGTGTGCTGGGCCAAGGGTTTACTCGGCCCTTGGGCCTGGTTAAAAATGAACAGAGGGCTCTTCAGGGCCCCATCCCGGTTAAAAAGCGAGTTGTGGTATGTACGGGGGGGGGGACCTGGAGTGTGAAGTGAAGTGAAAGTCAAAACCAACTGGAACCAAATGCGTACTGGAGAGCAGAGACTCTGCATCCATTCGCATCAAATCCTCCCGCGCCTTCGGCGCCAAATGAAATTAAATTAGGTGTGATTTTACGGTGAGCATGGATTAAATAGGGTTGTGTTTTTTAAAATAAATTACGGCTGTTTTGAATGCGTAATTGCAACCAAAGACTCAAAAATGCTTTTCAAGTTTATCTAAATAAGTACTTCGCACTTTAGAAAAAAACACGAGTTTACAAACCTCTTTTTTTTTTAACCGAGCGGGCTCGGTCCCCTGGTACACGTTAGGGATAATACGAGGAATGGTTGCCAAGTCGAAAATCACCCCAGAATTAATTAACTCCGGTAAATTTGGGGGTCTGGGGTTTTTGGCCACGAGGAATCACGAGGTTTTGGTTTTTCTAAATAAATTTGTCAAAAATATTGAACTTCAACACACTTCAATCTTTACACTGCTCACTTTGTACCATTTCTTTAATTGTGTAGTTTTTTTTATTATCAATTACATTTTATTTCCTATGACTTTTCAAACTTAATCTTTGTGTGGAATAGTTCCCTTTCCAAACTCTAACTTTGTTTAGAATAGTTTACAATGGTGCACTTTAACAGGTTGTCTTTTCACCAATGGTTTCACAAATTTTCTTATGGCATGTATTGTTTTGATAAATCACAATTGAAAATTCAAATCTTCGAGTTAGCCTCGATACCTGTTTTCCTCGAGCGGAGCTCGGTCACCCGCTGGTATCCTGAATATTAAATATCTTTTTAAAATATTGATATTTAATACTGCCCCAAAACATTAAGTATTTTACAAAAAGGTCATTCCATCTATAGTGACTGACGTATCATTCAGAACTGATTTTGTAACTGTTTTTACTTGTAACTTAAAGGCTAAAAAATATTTTTTAGTTATGTTGGTGGATTTACAATGTACATGGTATCTATGTATCATTTCTGCTAAGAATTTAAAACAAAATTACTGACAGTAGATATTTTTTCAACCAAAAAAGCAACGTGACTAACGTAACATTTTTGTAACATTGAAAATGAATTGCCTGAATGTTGTGAGGCAAAAATTTCTCAAAGTTAAGCAAGTGTTAAAAATTGAATGATATATTTGAAAAATGTGTAAAGTTAGCTTTTAAAAACATAAAACACATTATTAAATCTTAATTACTTTCTTCTATACCTAATATATAGAAGAAAGTATTGGATTCGTGAAAATTTTCGAATGTCGAATTTTGACGGATTTGCACGTTTTGAGGTGCGCTGAGTCCATTGCGATCATTTTTGGAAAATGTCTGTGTGTGTGTGTGTGTGTGATCAGTTTTTGTGGCCGCGCTAGAGCAAAAACTACTGCATGAAATCGAACAAAAATTTTTGCACATATGTACTACCATGTTAACTGGTGCACCTGACTTTTTTTAGCGATTTCCTCCAAGGGGGGTGGAGCAGTCGTACGTGTTCTGCGCGTGGGTGATTGCTATATCTCAGGAAGTAACCTTCGGAATCAAACGAAAATTGGTCCATAGTTAGACCCTACTGAGTACAGATGCTGATTTAATTTTCATTTCATTTCACACCTCCAGGGTCCCCCGTACCTACCACAGCTCGTGGTTTAACCGGGATAGGGCCCTGAAGGGCGCTGCTGATTTAATTTGTGTGTCAATATCTCAAAGGGGGGTGGAGCAATCGAACGTGTTCTGTGCGTGGGTGACTGTTATATCTCAGGAAGTAACCGGCGGAATCAAACAAAAATTGGTCCATAGGTAGACCATACTGAGTACAGGTGCTGATTTAATTTGTGTGTCAATATCTCAAAGGGGGTGGAGCAATCAAAAGTGCTTATTTTGTCATTGCACCTGCTGTATCTCGGGAAATACTGCTGCGATTGGAATGAATTTGAATGGTGATTTTTGCGCTTAGTCAACAATGCAAAAAATTAATTCATTAAAAAATCGCTTTCACGCTATTCAATTATCAAAACATCTAAAAAGTTTCAATGATTTGAAATTTTTAACCGTTGCCAATTTCTTTTCTCTAACAAATAAAATGTTTGCAATTAATCTAAACAAGGCTTTTGCAATGATTTCCAATTTCGCTCATTGATTCTGCATTTGCAGGGGTATTACGATAATTGGGAAATTGGAGCTGCCTCCAATTATTCGGGCGAGTACGTATTTTATTTTGTAACCGGAATTTATAAGATAGATATAGAAGAAAGTTTCGTGACGGCCACGACAGCTAGTTTTTTTTAGTCTTAAATGTGACTTTTACTCAAGATGGCGCGTGACTAACGTAACGTGACTAACGTAACCATCAAATAACAAGCAGAACAAGCAGACACACTACAAACTATTTATTATAGGTAATCTCAGTGATAATTACAATACTTTTTTAACTTGTATGTTGTATGATTTTTATTTCATTATTTATTTACTTATTTTTTGATACTTTTTTCCACTTTAGTATTTTTTTTTCTTTGGCTGAGGTTGACATTTCTATAGAATGACCCAAAATCATAAAAATTATCATTTTTCAGAAAAAAAAATTTCCAACTCTTTTTTCAATAATCACTTTTGGTCGGTGTGAAAAAAATGTGGTGTAAAAAAAAACATCCTGAATATGAAACATCTTTTTAAAACATAAATATTTAATACTACCACAACAATGTCAAACATATTACAAAATCATAGAAATTGGCCATTTTTAGATACATTAGTTAAATACTTGGTTAACAATTATACTTACAGTCACATTGACGACAATTATTGAAATATCTTCTCTTACTGGTCTGTATTATATTTTGGTGTGTTAAAAACTGGCATTTGTTCACGTAACTCCAAACAAGTTTTAATAAATCCATCCTGTCTGGTAGGTCCACAAACAGAAGCGGACGCTTCGGTTACTAGTTCCACACACATTTCAGTGTCTTCCCACGTAGCACACTTCGTTTTTTAAAGGTTGTAAAATGGTTATTAACGTTGTAACAACCGCTTAAAAATGTTTACAAAACGTTTAAAGGTTATTTGTGCTACTGGATTGATTGTAACAAGGGAATAGGTTGGTATTGGGTACTATGATATTATTTGTAGTTTGTGGATTTATGATGCAACCTGAAATAACTTGATCATCTGTTTTGTTAAGAGATGAGCAAGTTATAACTGTTTGGATAACGGTGGCTCAGTGACTGTCCCATTAGCCCAATTTGTGATATCAAGGTAGTAAGTTCAGCTTTAAGGTAGTCAGTTTAGTCATAATTCAACTTTGGAATTTCAAATGTACGAATAATATGCCTTGAAGGTTTCTTTATCTGCCGTGCCTTTAAAATTCTGCGCAATGCCAAAACTTGTATGTCCTGCTTGTCATCAGCTCTTAACATTGTAATAATACTATTTTCGGGATGTCCAAAATATCAGCTTCGTTGAACAACTAAATCGATGAGACCGCTTTTAATGAGTTTACCGTGACAGCATTATGGTTTTATGCAAATGCTTAGCTCCAAAGATACATAAAGGGTGAGTCTTAATTGAAAACCACATAGGTACATAAACTTTATTTATGAAAGATAATAGAATCATTAAATTTTCAGCACGTGCAGTCGAGGAAAGTCGTCGAATTCTATTCCCCACTGTAAGCCAACGAGAATGTACTAGCTTGCCGGAGTTTCTTTTGATAGGCCTTCAGAACAAGATCCAGAATTAATTGCTTCACATATTTCCAACAAATAGAGTTGGTCTGTGCTTAAGTCTTTTTTATTATTAATTCTCGGGAGAGTACAACACATCTTTTTAAAAATCATAACCGGAAGGTGTTCGCTGTCTGTCAGAGATTTAACAACAGGTCCTGCAAAACTTTGAGGTCTACTTGTAGTACCGTCAAGGTGTTCGAAAATGTGGTGCAGAATAAAATCGTTCGCATGTAGTTGACTACTAAACCAGAGTAATGGCTTAAAAATGATTGTTAAAAAAGAAATTTGAACAAAAAATCTGAAAGATGGCAATATCTATGATATTGTAAAATGTTTGACATTATTGGGACAGTATTAAATATTAATATTTTTAAAAGATATTTTATATTCAGGGTGTTTATTTCGTAGAACAACTTTTCCACACCGGCCAAAAATAATTATTGAAAAAAATGTTCTAAAAATTCTAAAAAATGGCAGTTTCTATGATTTTGTAAAATGTTTAACGTTGTTGGGGCAGTATGAAATATCAATGTTTTTAAAAGATATTTTATTTTCAGGCTGTTGAATTGATAGAGAAATTATACCACACTGCCCCATTTTGATTTGAATTAAAAAAAAAAAACATAGAGGACCGCTCGACCCTACTGTTCATCACGTAATAAGTGCTTTTTACTGTATATCACTTAGCAATACCAACCGGCACTGCCATCGTTTACTTTTTCCAAAAAGATGTACTGTAAAATTTTCTCTGTACTGTGAACACTCCATTCTACAATAATTTACCGAAAAAGAGAGAGGAAAAAAAAAAAAAAAAACAGTAGCACTCCAGGAGTGCCGTCAGAAGTGAAAACTTAAACAATAACGTGAGTATTTTTTTGAATCGTCAGTGTTTTTTCCCATTACAAAGAATACCACCTTGCATATATATTTATGTACGTACATACACATTCCCAATACATGTACATACATACATGCAGAGGTGTTGGTAACAGTAAGTGTCGCGACTTCAATTGTTTCTTATCTTCCCCTCTCTAAAAAAGCCCAACGTGTCTGAACAAGTTTTCACTTCAAAAATTTCCTGAATTTTAACACAGTGAAACTAAAGTTGAATAACTAACTTCGTACATCAACATCAGCATATTCTTCACCTAACCATATGAAAGTATAATCTTCAAAATAAACGAAACAAAGGAATCCGATATTTTAGGACTCGCTAATAGCTTGACTCGCCTGTGCCGCAGAGGGAGAACGCCGAAATGAAAGTGCATTGTAGCAAATAAATCGCCGCACATCCACATTCCACCAGGGTCACGAAACAAATTTTCGCAAAGAGAAGGGACGCAACAAACGAAAAACGCTGATTCCTTGAGACAATGCACCGCCTCGCGGCTATCGGACGGAAATTCTCCGCTGATTTCCCAAAGGGAAATCAGACATCCTTTGCAACGCAGTGCTGTGCAGGGGGGAAAAGGAATGATTCTTGATGTATAATTTTTCTCCTGTCTCTTTTTCGGACCTACTTTCTCTTATAATAATAATAAAAACGTCAATAAACTGCCTGAGATCTTTCCTTTTCTAGCAAATATTTATAGTGTAAACTGGTCTTCATTGCTTTGTTTGAATGCTTTTATTTGTAATACTTTGCTTTGGATTACGTCTTCTTTTCTGAACATAATATGATAAAAACATTGTATGTCTATGTTAAATCGCAACATCTCAATATTAAAAGGAAATCCTGATACATAATCGATGTTTTCTACTAATTCAAAAAAAAGAAGGGGTAGGGCACGTTTTTTCATGTACGTGTATCAGAAGTAGTCTCTTAAATGTATAACTTTTCAGACACTTTTCTAGACCAATAACAGTATGGTAAACAACATAGAGAGCAACATGTTAAAATGCAAAAAAAAAAAAAAAAAAAAACACGCTTTTGTTAGAAGTTCCAAAACTTTTACAAAAGTTATATGTGCAATGAGTTACCGCCCATAAGCCAGGGCTGAGGCAGAACTGAAGCAAATGCACCCACAGCTCGATCATAGCATCCTAAGACTGCAGTTTCGTCCTTATTATGAACTCTTCAGTTAGGAATAGCCAAATGCTATTCCTAACTGAAGAGTCCATAATAAGGACGAAACTGCAGTCTTAGGATGCTATGATCGAGCTGTGGGTGCATTTGCTTCAAAAGTTATATGGAACGAAAAACAAAACACTGGTCCAGAACAATAACAATGAAGTAACTATAGATTTTTGAGCAATTGCGTTTCAATGCTTAGTACTATAACAAAGCTTTAAACCATACGGTGGAGCAACGACGTAATGGGGGTGTTTCTTTCAGTCAGAAGTACTACTTTAAGTTACTGGTATTGATATGCAAAAAAAAAAAAAGAAAAAACATATGACCAGAAAATACTTTCAGTCTCATAATAGTTCATTTTTAATTAACTCTTTAAAATATTATATTTTCAAAACTAAGTGAGGTCTCGTATGATGACACAAGTGAAGAAATTTTAGTGTAAGGCCAGACCAACTTATTTACTTTCACAGTAAGTATTTCAAAAGTAAAAAGGTTTCTTCCTTTTTGTTACCTGTAAAATTTTAGTTTTAGAAGTTGCGTCATTGTTCATTTAGAGCAAAGAAAAATGAAATATAATACTGCCTTAGCTTTAGCAACAAAAATGTTAAATTACTACACTTCTAGTTTTGGAAGGTCTATTGAACATTGTTGAAGAGTTAATAATTAAAGCAAGAGCCTAATAATTTGAATAAAATGGCCTGCAATTAACATAACTTAAATGTACCGAACAAAATAAACTGAGTTTTGCAAACACAAACCACAAACTGTCAGAGAGACTGGAGTAACTAAAACTCGCTCATCTTCCTCCATTAGTCTCATGTAGCGGTGATTCAAATTCAGCGTGGGTGTAGAAGAAAGGTAAATTTTTTGTAGTAAAAACTTTTTATGCAAGGTTTTTAAAATTCTTATCCGTTATCGTTTGGGTGTGACAGAAGTGACGTAGTTGTTCTTTTATGAATGCAAAATACAAGAAAAATAATAGCAATTATAACGTTAGTTTTGTTAATAAGTTAAAAAATAATAATTCCTAGGCTGAACTTACAAGGTGTGTATTTTAAGTAATGAGAATAATTTTGTCCTGACGCGGCTGCACGCCAGAAGGCGCTCCGACCGGCTGTAGTCGGTAGTAGGGCCTTCGACCTTGATAACGCTCCACTCGGCAGTCACCTACTGGCTTTTAGTTGATGAGGGATCACGCATGGCGGAGACGTCTTCAAAAAAGTGTGTGCAAGCTCAAAATGCGACAAAGCATTGAACAGCGTTACGCAGTCAAATTTTGCGTGAAAATGATTCAGCAAGGGTACGGCAGGGAAAGCTTATTGCAAGCTTAAGTTTTAGATGGTACAAAATGTTTAAAGAAGGCCGGGAGAGCGTGGAGGATGAGCCCCGTGCAGGTCACACGTCAATATCAAGAACCGCAGAAAACGGACACATGTGCGAAATTTGCTAAACACAGAGAGGCGTTTAAGTGTTCTCATGATCACAGAACAAATTATAAATTGATTTTGCTTTACTCCTGGTATTATTATCATTAGTACCTGGTGACCGAGCCCCGCTCGGTTTAAAAAAATAGAAGTTTAAAATCGTGTGTTTTTCTAAAGTTCGAAGTACTTATTTAGATAAACTTGAAAAGCATTTTTAAACCCTTGGTTGCAATAACAAATTTAAAACAGCCGTAATTTATTTTGAAAAACACAACCTTATTTGGACAAGACATCATCATCACAACCTTATTTAAACGATGCGCATCGTAAAATCACACCACAATAACTTTATTTTGATCAATCTCTTTAACATTTCAAAAACACTAACAATTCTAACGTTGCCAAAACTTATTTTCCAAATACCATAAAAATTTAAATAAACGCTGATATGATTAAATATGAAACCCATTGTTATAATAAAAAGTGGTTACTATGCAACTGTAATAATAAGAGTAATCATAAAGAAAATATCGAAAGAAAGCTTCTCAAACTTTTATTGGAGGCAGAAAAAATGTTTTTTTTTAAATGAAAACTCGTGTTTTTATAGAAAAAACGCCGATGTAAATGAACTCAAAAACCAAAACTTTATCTAATTAAAATTTTTTATCAAAATCGTTAGAGCCGTTTTCGAGATCCGAAATGTATACAAGAATAGCTCGTTTAAAGATATAAGATTATAGAAATGGCCTTTCCCTTTGTAGGTACAGCGTTCCTTTTCATCCCTTATAAATTCTTCCCCATTAATCTGTCCCAGCTATTGACAAGTATTGATTACGTTTTCATTTCTGACGTCTAATTTACATTTAGTACCGTGTTAAATCGTGAAATAAGCAGGTGCCACTTTTCTTTCCTAAATGATATAAAAAAGCAAAGTGGAGTGCGGTCAAAGAACATTTTTTTTAAATATTTTAATAAATCAAAAACAAAGAAAGAACAAAAGAAAACTCGACTGATATATCCATGCAGTTTCATTAAAATTATAATACATATTCCATAAATACCGTAAAACGGGGTTAATCGGTACATTTTTCAGCTTTGATTGTAAAAAAAGTACTAAAAAGATTTTTTTTTTAATTTGATTTTTTGCATAAAAGCTTCGGTCCTGCACTGCTTTAGATATTTCAAGCAAAAACAAAACATGTTGAATAGTTATTTATATTATGATTTAGAAGGTGTTCCGATTCACCCTGCTAATAGGGGTCAAACACATGTTATTTTTTTTTTCAATTTAACATGTAATTGATCTCATAATATTAGCAATACTGATGGTGAGAGACTAAGAACAGATATTTACTGTAAAATGAAAGTTTTTTCTCTATAAAAGTAAACGTATAATTTGTTAAAATTCGAAAATAATTTTCAACTTATGAAAAATTAAAATTAATTTTAAGAAATGCATTTGAACGGAAAAACAGATTTAATCTAAATTGAAATCACTCATGTCGTCTACAAATATGATTTTGTTCTTACAACGAGCAGTTGTGACTTGGTTAGTTTTTTCATAACATCTTCTGGGATGAACGCTCCCTTTTCTTTAGTTTCTTGACATCTCCTGTGTGCGACTATTTGCTACATGAGTGAGTTTTTTGTGTCACCAAAGAAAAAATAATCTGTTTAATTTCACATTCATTATATCACTAGTCGCCGCTATTTTTATGATTGTGATGGTAAGGGCCCCACGAACTTACAATTTTTGGGGGTTTTATCGATATCAGCGGAAAATGCGTTACCAGGGAAGTGACATTATTGGGAGTATTATGGTTTGATTTACTATTATTTGACTTACTTTTCGGTGTAAAATCAGAGTACAGACTCATTTCTATATGACCTGTGTTAAAAAAAACAAAAAAAAAAAAAAAAAAAAAAAAAAATCGCGTTGTAATTAAAAAAAAAAATTTTTTTTTGAAAATACGATACGTTGCATACAAGTCGCACCACAGATCTTAAACAGAATACATCCCGCATTATTTACGTTCATTTAAATTACATTCACGGGGGCAATTAAGATTAAAAATGAAATTATTATGCTTCAAAGCGTACACTTCGTTTATTCTTCCACGGATATGTCAGAAAATAAAATTTTAAAACATACAAGTTAATGAATTCTAGAGAAAGAGGAAGCTACTATCATTCAATATAAAGCTAGAAGCTATTCAATAATATCTCATTCTTTTTTATTCAAGACGCTACTATCAATTTGGAAAGGGAAAATAAATAAATTTAAGAATCACTCTCCTAAAAGCTGCTTTGAGAAGTAACAACCAACAACAATCGCACTTAATAAAATCTCGTTAAACCAACAACATATGGAGACGCTGTTTTAGTCAAGAAATCCAATTTTATATGCACGCGAATGGTGGAATGTTTAGACAAATAATAATGTTTTCCAAATTTAACAGTGATTTAACAGTTTTTATTACGAAGGAACCTCTGGTAACAGAATGATTTATTTTCTCTTTTGTGCGATTTGAAGTCCGTACACATTTGCATTTATGCACCGTATTACACGCACTCACACACCCACACACACATATACTCGCAATTATATAAGGTAAATGACTAGTTATGGCACTCAACTAGTAATGGGCATTTTTGTCTTGTAATGCCAGTATCAAGTTAATATTCGATATTAAAGGAATGCCATCACTGGATTCTCAAATAAGCATCTTTTCAGAGCACCAGCATTATTTTTTCCAAAAATAAGTTTTGTCTATATTTGAAAAAAAAAATCAAAAAGGAAAAAATGCAATTTTCTTTGCTAAGTTTTTGATGGGTTTTTTATTATTATTAAACTTAATTTTTTATTTTTATCAGATTGCAGTTCTATTGGAACGTGCTCCTTCCTTAGCTTTGTTTTTTATTAGTATTTTTGCCATTAATTTAGATATTTAAAATATTTTCAAGCAGATGGGCCCATTATTAAACTAAACCAGACGCGCTACAGTGCTTGGGGGGGGGGGGGCAAAGCCTACTGTGCCCATCTCAGTTTTCTCGACCGTGGGCTCTGGGGTGCAAGTAGTCAATTAAAATTAAATATTTTAGTTATGACCTTAGTTGATTTTTTGGCGATTCTTACTCAAAGTTATTAATTAGAACTAATGATAAAATATATGTTAAATTTGACAGATGATAAAAAAAGAAATCAGATAACAGCTCAGTTTATTTTATGTACAGTGAACTCTCACTTATACACCGCCTCATTTATGCGCCTTTTTCACTTATACGACGATTTTCAGTGGTCCCGGCACATTCCATAGTAAAATAATGATAATTTCATTCGTTTATGCGTCGCTCTAAAGATAAATATTTCACTTATGCGCCGAATTTTTCGAAAAATGTAAGCAATTTAATTTAGTTTCTTAAAAATGAGCATGTTTCTTCACTTTCATCGTTAATCTTTCGCTTTTAAGCCCTGGTTTCCTAGGAGTGAAATCGTCGATCTCTGGCGAGGCGACGGTCGCCGCCTTCTTCTGAGCATGCGCCTGAGCCGCAGATTGACGTCGCTTCACGCCACGCTCCAATCAAACTGGTTCTGATTCCAGCGTGCAATCGCGCCCGGCGTCAGCGACGATTGTCGCGTTCTAGGAAACCAAGGCTTTACTGCTCACGGAAGGCATTTTTTCCACATGAACAAGAGTTCGGAGAGGGATAATTATCAATTATGGATCGTTTTAAAAGGACCAGTTTGTGATTACGTATGCTATAATTTTTGTTTTCTCCTTATCATTGTAGTTTTACTGTAGTTGTCTAACCGTAGTTATATGACCATTTTCTATAGAAACAATCTTATGCATTAATACTTGTGTTGCATTTTAGACTTTTAAATAGACTTGTTCACTTATGCGTCTCTCTCTCTTATGCGCCTTTTTCTGTTGGTTCCTTGAGCCGGCGCATAAGTAAGAGTTCACTGTATTAATTTTTGTTGTCGCTCAGACGAACCTTTCAAAGTGATTTGTCAGTTATCTATTTTTTAATTTTAATGTTACTCGAATTGTTAAGTTAGAATTTGATTGCATTGTAAAAAGAGAAGGATTTTAATGTGGTTAAAAACTTATTCTTTTTGGAGATAT
The DNA here is from genome assembly GCA_038373865.1 of Uloborus plumipes. Lineage (NCBI taxonomy): Eukaryota > Metazoa > Arthropoda > Arachnida > Araneae > Uloboridae > Uloborus > Uloborus plumipes. The sequence continues at coordinate 28,982 of JAXGGA010011793.1, read as the reverse complement.
TTACTGAAAATATTCGAATTCAACTTACTAGTTTTTTAACCATTACTAGTTTTAAGTATGTCCATAGCTAAGCGAGTGTGGGCACAACTGTTCAAAGCAGTATATTCTAATTTATTTTTAGAAAAAATATATGAATCGTAATTAAAAATTACTGAAATTTTTACAGCTATTAGAGTGCTATTTCTAAGGTCTAATACAATGATAATTAATACTTTCCATGAAAAGAATTACAATAGTAACGTTCAACATTAATCCAAATAAAAAAAAACCTTAATCATACCAATAACTTGTCAACTTATACTAATGATGGAACACTTTAGACATTTTCGAATTTCTTGAGAAATACAGAACGAATTGTTTTGTAACTTCTCTCAAAAAATATAAAAGGTTATGCTTGAGTACACACTTTGAAGTATTTTTTTTTCAATGCCTTATGCTTTCACCATTTAGCTTCGAGGCAAAAAAAAAGCACTAAATAATAATTTGTAGTTAAATAATTAGTTTTTTTTTTTTTTTTTGAGAACGATTTTTGTATGCATTTATTGATAGAAAACTGCCTTTTTGCTGTAAAATAAAGTAAATCATAAGCGTTCATATATCATTATTTTACTTCTCACTTTTGATTAATTAAGGCCATAGAAGAGTAATTTTTCCACTGCTACTGTTCATTTATTCAAACGTCACGGTTGCGGTCACCGAGGGAGTTGAGAGAAACTTTTCATCTGATGGAAATCTTTAATGAAACTTTTCACCGCATACTTCGGTTAATGTAACACGTATTTTTAAGAAAAGTCATTTCGGAACTTTTACAGTAATCGTTTCTTAGATAATATCAGAATAGAAATGGGAGTCTTCAAAATGTTTCAACTTCTTTGTCGGTTTCACACGCGAAGTCTGTGTTAGGCCAGTCATTACTTGCGCTATAATCGCTGTCAGAAGACTTTATAAGTATTTCGTTGCATCTTATCTTGCAGATGTTAGCGCATGAATGCTGCATTTCTCAAGAATATGTTAAGTTTTGGCCAAAATATATGTGTTTGTGCAAGAAACGAAATTTTATGAACATAACATCTGTCATTTTTGTACAATATTGGCAAAAGTGAACAATGCGTTTTCGTCAATTTCATTTTCAATGTTTCTCTTTTTGTTTTACATCTTATTTAAATCAGCCATATAAACAAAAGAAAATAAGTAACCACCAAATTAACTTATAATGAACTGTATGCTATGCATATGTACAAAAATGTCTGCTGAATGTTGCTCTGAAATCTAAGAATACTTTTGTATTTTTTGCAAAATTACTGCCATTTTCGATGTATATTAACTATGGATCAATTTAAATTTAACTGCAGTTCACAATAAAAATTTTCGAGGATATTATACTTCAAAAATTGGCCGTTAATTCTCCAAAACCAAAAATATATCTACAGTTGTTGCAAAACCTAGCAGTACTTTAATACTGTGACTGGGCTCTGCGTAGAATTCACAATGCTGACAGGTTAGGTTTGCTCCAACTATAGATATCTTTTCGAATCAAATTATCGATATAAACTACTACTTTTCAAGACAAGCAAATGCTATAGTAGTAAATTTACTTGTCCTTCATTTAAGTTCTAAACGAAGTCTGTGGGCTCAATATTCCCATTACAATGATAAAACAGCTAGTAATCTAAAAATTTAAACCTTAACTGAAGCTTCAAAACTTTTCACCCCTCTCCACCTCGCAAAAGGAAAGAAAATAACTTTTTTTTTTAACATTATCATACAAATTTAATTTCTTCTTCGCTTGATTATGTTTTAATTTTTTAACCTTTTGTCACGAAAAGTATTGTTTCTTAAAATTTTTAATGTTGCAATGGACAATAATGGTAGGATTCAGTAAAAAGTGCAAATAATTTCCCTCGTAATTTCATTTTTTTTTTTTGTTATTATCTTTGTTACACACACGAACGAAACCTTTAAAATTTTTAATATCAAATGAAATTTCGATTCGTATTTTCTTTTCACGAATTATGAGCTGCTTTGCAGACAGTTTAATTCGAAATTTCTTTTATTAACATAATAAAAATTACTTTAATCATTTTTGATAACTTCGTCGTTCTTTGGACATCATTATTCAGTCTTTAATTGTCTTCACGTGGTGTAAAATCAATACATTGGAGCAATAAGGACACAATTAAAGTAGAAGACAGTGCAGTGTAATGTCACATGACAAGATCATTATCTTAAGAAAGTCGAGGATGATGTGATTAATATGAGACGGTGCAAGATAGACGTGTTATTTCCGGGTGTTATCTCGTTTTGTTCCCGAAAAGAAATGTTTGGCTTATGGAAACTTCAATCACAGAACCTCGTTTTAGATTGTGAACAGATTGAGCAAATTAATGTTTTACTAGCTTATTACCCGGCGTTGCCCGGACTTATTAATACAATAATGTTCCAAGGTAATTAGAACATGAATTATAATAGTTTTTAACTTATTTCACGTTAAAATGAAGTAGGTGAGCCTTAAATTAATACTTCATTATTAATCGTAATATTTGTTGGAAAGGGCTCATACTTAAATGTGTTAAATTTTATCAATTTGTATGCTTAAAGGTTTATCTCTATTACTCTTTATATTTAAAATTGAAAGAAAATGGCCATTTTGAGATAAAAAAATTTGAATGTTGAGCTTTTTGGATTTTTTTTTTTTTTTTTTTAATTTCAAAACCCCGCCTGTGTGAATTTTCTAGTGCATCAAAGAATCTCTGTGCTAAGTTTGATGAGAATCCGACGAAAACTGGATTTGTATGAGAAACAATCATTCAAACATGCAAATATATACATACATCTATTTTTATATACAGGGTGTCCACTCCAATCGTGGACCAATAGCTAATTTCTAAACCGTTAGAGATAAGCATATAGTTTATTTAGGAAAAAATCTCCAAATTACAAAAGGAATTTTGAGTCTATTCAATGTTTTTCAAAAAATCAAATTTTGAAAGAGTTACGAAATTTAAATTTTTATACAGCCCCCCAGTCCTATCAATCATATTTAGTAAAACATTCTTGACACTGTAACGTTTAAAACTAAAAAAAACTCACTCTTCTACCACAAAAATTGACCGAGTTATGACTTTTTGAAAAATCAAGATTTTGAAGGATTTCGCATACGGTCCCTTAAGTGATCTCTTGATGACGTCATGAAACAATGCAAAATCTTGATTTTTCAAAACGTCATAACTCGGTCAATTTTTGTGGTAGAAGAGTGATTTTTTTTTAGTTTTAAACATTACAGTGTCAAGAATGTTTTACTAAATATGATTGATAGGACTGGGGGGCTGTATAAAAATTTAAATTTCGTAACTCTTTCAAAATTTGATTTTTTGAAAAACATTGAATAGACCCAAAATTCCTTTCGTTATTTGAAGATTTTTTCCTAAATAAACTATATGCTTATCTCTAACGGTTTAGAAATTAGCTATTGGTCCACGATTGGAGTGGACACCCTGTATATAGATTTCATTTGTCGCATAAGTAAAATAATTATGGCCCAGAAGCTGATCACTTTGACTGTTTCTACTGCCGGCTTGGAAGTTTTGACCCTTTTGCGAAATGGGGTCAAGCGATTAATTTTGATCTGTATCCTGATGCGAAGAATAGGATGAGTGTGATTTTACATCTGATAATAATTTTAACAAAATACTTTTACATATATTTGCTACAAAGAGTTATTTATAATCGTAAAAGTAATTTAAAGTTGTAATTCTGAAAATAAAACTGAAATATATGCAAATCAACAATAAGATAAAGTAATAATAATAATAATAATAATAATAATAATAATAATAATAATAATAATAATAATAGTAATAATAATAATAATAATAATAATAATAATAATAATAATAATAACAGAAATAAATGCTTTTCTAGAGATATACAGTATTTTTGAATCAGTGAAATAATAAACTAAGAAATAACCTTGGTAACCTGTGGTTAATGAGAAGAAAAAAATTCATCTTTCTTAAGGTGACTACGTTCGATGAACTTTTTAAAAAAAAAATAATAATTTTGACAAAACATGTGAATGGTCAGCTTAAATGAGGTATCAAATGATGTTAAAAAGTAAAATTTGAATAATATATCAAGAAGTTTTTAAAATTTTGGAAAATTTGAGTGAAAAAGGAGCGAAAATCAATGTTTACGTGGTAGACCACTGACACAATTCTAACCAATAAAAACACAATTCCTTTATACTGCATACTTACTTAACCATTATCTACAATTGGAACTAAAAGGTTTAAAAAAATTTGACCGATTTCCAGAATGGTATGCTGATGAGCGATACAAAAATGCATGTACGTGTTTCGGTATGAAATGGAACCATTTAAACAAACAAACAGACAACAATAAATAAATGAATAAAAATAAGTAAAATAGTAAATAAAATAAAGAATAAATAAATAAAACGAAATAAAGATCCGTGCTTTGAAACCAGACAAAACCGAAGTTTTTCGTGGTAAGATTTAAAATAGAGCTAAGAAATAAATTTCAGAAAATAAACAATTATAAATATCGTTAATGGCTTTTAAAGTGACTTCCAGGGAATAAAATCATTTCTCTCCGCTTTATTACAAAATTTAACTGATGAATCATTTTTTTCTAGTGTTGATGAAAATAATTTTGTCATTAAAATTCAGTGACTGACTTTATTAAGTGTAATTACACTTTATTAAGTGTCTCTTTAAATGTCTTCCACTACATTGCAAATTAGTGAAAATTTTTGGTTTTTAAACTCATATAGCATAATTCTAAAAATATGAATAGCTAAAATAAGGAAATGAAAGCATTTTTTCTTCACGTGTTGAGCTGAAACTATTGCTTTGCACTCACTGTTTCCTGCACTTTTTTGAAAATTTAAATGTAATATGCTTTTCTAAAACAGATGATTCAGTTTTCATTTTTTCGATCATTTTATACGCTTCACGTGTACTCCTCCACCATTGATTGGTGGGCAATAATTTCAAAACACAGTTTCTGAAATTTAATGCATTTTCAAGTGAAGAATAATTATATTTTTTTCATGCATTTTAAAAGTGAGGTAAGCATAAACATTTCCTCGCTTTTCTGTTGATCATTGATTTGATTAGTGTAGCAATAACGTTAATAGTGAAATATAAAGTTGCATGTTTAATACTTGCCACTCGAAAAATTTCAAAAGCTGAAAAAACCACTCATAAATAATCAGTTTGTAGATTATGCTCTAGAAAGGAAAATACGTTCTTTAATTCTCTATTTTCTAAATTTTATCTTTCATAGCAGATCGCAACTGCTAATCATTATGTTTAATAAGATATCAATGAAGAATGAAATCTTTAGTATACACTGCAAAATATAAAGTTTTTTTTTACAGTATAATACTGGCAGCAAAGGTTCAAGTACAAAACTATAAAATGCACAGTAATAAACTGTAAAATTAGCAATTTTGCATCTTATAACTGTAAAGTAGCAATATTACAGTGAAAAACCACAATTTTACAGTTTATTACTACAAAACTACCTGTACTGTAAAAGCAACAGCATTATACTGGCAGCCAAGGTTCCAGTTCAAAACTGTAAAATGCAGTAATAAACGGTAAAAGCAACAATTTTACAGTTTATTACTGTAAAGAAGCAATTTTACAGTTTATTACTGTAAAGAAGCAATTTTACAGTTTATTGCTGTAAAATTAGCAATTTTTACAGTTTGTCACAATAAAACTGCTCTATTATACTGTAAAAGCAACATCTATTTTTTACAATGCAGTAATTATAGTTAAACATCTTTTTCATTAGAAATATCATGTTTGTTCTATTTATTATCTTTAATAGCCAATAAGGGTTTTATCTGCAATAAAATAATTTTGAATTCCCAAGTGTCCAGAGCCAGAAGTTTTCAAAAAAAAAAAACACTTTATGTAGATTTTTTTTCCCCTAAATAACAGTCAAAGAGATTAAAAGAATTCTACTTTACTTTTTTTTTTTTTTTTTTGTAGTACCAACAATAAACTCAGTAACTGCCAAGAGTCATAGTCTTTAAATTACCACATATCATGGGAATTTCTTTGTCCTTTTAGTCATTCTTATTGTTTTTCCTTATCCTTTAACTGAAAAATAAAGGTAGTACTTGATCATTACCTCTTGTAAATATGTGTACGATTGCTAAATTAATTACTTTGGGTGAAATTTAATTACCGAAGAATTTACGCTGATCATAGATGTTTTCCTTCCATTGTTATCGGATTCGATTGGTAAGAAGATGTCTGCTTATTGGGTCAGTAAAAATACCAGAGATCCGCAAAAGAAAAAGAAAGAAAGAAAAAGAAAAGAAAAAACTGCAGTCCTTTATAATCTTTCATTGCTTTCAGTAATCGGTAACTTAATTTTGAAAATACTGGATCTTTTACTTGGAAAAAATTTTTGTTTTGTCAACAAGATTAAATCTTAAAATTTCTAGAATACAGTTGGAGCACTACTTTCTATTTGCTGCTAGCTGGAAAAAAATATGATTTTCGATATATTCCTTTTATTAAAGTCTAAGTATTAAAAAGACTATATATATATATATATATATATATATATATATATATATATATATATATATATATATATATATATATATATATATATATATATATATATATATATGCAATTAAATGTAAATCAGTTAATTTAAAATTACTTCTGTTTTCCTATTGATCTCAAGATTGTTGATTGTTTTTCAATTTACTTTTCCATAAAAGTAAAGAAAAAGCTTTTTTGGGTTAAAGGAGCCCGTTTTTGCATAGACTAGCATTGTTTTTCTTTTCTCTTTCGCTTTTTGAGCAATGAGAAATTGAGATACATTTCATGTAACCTTTTTCAATTAGGTGTCTTACTATGCTTAATTTCTAATGAAACAAATCAAAAACAATTATCAGTCATATTAAGACAATACAGGGACCGAACTATTTGATAACCTTTAATATTTTACCAAATCACAAAAGAAAAAAAAAAAAAACTCAAATTATAAGGAAATTTTTAAATGTCAAAATTAAAACAGCAGACATAAACTTGACGACAATAAAGATATTTTTTTTAATCGAATTTATATTAATATGTGCAATTTAGGCACTCTCAAAATAAATAATGAAAGAAATTCTCACAAGAGAATTACAAATAACTAGCAATTATGACGCAGAATTGGGGCCAGATTTCAAATGCTCGAGGGCAATTTTTGGTCCGTGGGTGATAGTTTGAAAATCCATAAGTTAAATTAATGGGAGTTTTTGCATTGATTAAAAAGATAATAAGGCATTAGACCACACACTGTTAATAATGAATGTTGTTTTCACAGTATAATACAGCTATATGTTACTGCAATAAACTATAAATTGCTAACTTTACTGTAAGGAACTGTAAAATTGCTAGCGTTACAGTTTATTACTGTGCTTTTTACAGGTTTAAATTTAGCTGCATTTCGGGTGTCATTCTGCCTTTCCCATCCACCCAGCCACGTTGTCTGACAGTATTTTACCGGGAAAACAACAGCTCATTTTTTACAGTGCATGATTCGCTATTAACTAATTACAAAGCGGGTCAAAGGAACTTACGCCAGACAATATTAAAGTGAAATCTTTACTTATTAAAAAGGAGAAAAGAAAACAAATGTGTTATTAGACATTATTTGGCAATTTGCTTAACTTACCTATATTGTTGCAGTTTATGAGACTTTAGCTTTTTGGTTACATTCGTGCGAAATGTACTGCGATTGAAAGAAATCGCTCCAACTAGAAACAACGAGTATTTTCTCTGAAAAGTAAATAATATCTGCTCTAAGATATTTTACTAGGAAAAATAAGAGTTTTCGTGCCTGGCGATTTTAAACAGGGGCAATGGCATGCGGATAGATTTATAACGTGGCAGGGAGCCAATAAAACAGCATCGAGAAGCGAATGCAAAAGTTAAACCATTAAATGCAAAGAATAGCCGGTCGCACTTTTTGCAACGATCTCTAAATTTAAAGGTTTTGGTGTTTTTGAGCAATATTTCTTATCAGTTTATGTATGAATCTAGTGTTTTGCAGTTACTGAATTGATCTTAGAGGTGCATTTTTTGATCTCCAACGCACACACACATACAGACACACAAATATATTTTAGACAAAGTGGGAAAGAAAGACTTATCAAAATTTGATATCGTGCAGCTAAACTAATCCTACTTCATTACTCCGGTATTTGAACTGTTATGACAATTAATTTGAGCGTTTGGTTACATTTGAACTTGTAAGGGAAAATGTGTGCCTTGGGTAGTTTAGTACTCTAAACCAGGGGTCTCCAATCCACAACCCATTAACGGATTTAGTTCTACCCTCTGAAAGCTTACAATTTAAAAAACATAATTATGTATAACATGTTTCTTTTTAAGCATTTTGAATAGAAAGCAGCCCTAAAAAATTCCAAAAACCACCACTAAGCACTTAATTGAAAAGCGAAAAAAAAAAAAAAAAAAAAAAAAAAAAACGTGGATGTGTGGTACAAGGGGGAAAGGACCTCTAACTAGACATTTTTTCCATTATATAATACAGTAAAATCTCTTTATAGCGAATACCGATACAACGAAAGCTCCATTTCATCGAAATGAATGTTCACCACCGTTTTAATTGCATTTTTGCTTGAATTCCATCATAATTTTCGTTTACGATTGTCATAACATGTCTCATGTCACTCCATTTTGGTAAAACTTATGAGAATCAAAGTTTTACAATTACTGATCCATTCATCGTGTAATCAGTCATATGAATATTTAAGATTGTGGACACATCGTTTAGATGGTCCCTTTCTGTATAGCGCTCCATAAAAGAACGCTTTTTTAAGCGAGAAGTGGTGTCGAATATGTCCTTGAGGATGGGAGAAAGTGACCTTGGCAGGTCGCTTTGTTATCATCGTATTGTGTCGGGGCTCACGTCATCATCGCCCAGAGAATGATCCAATTTCTGTGCCTCTTCTTTTCCGTACGTTATTTTAACAAATTAGTTTCTACCAAAGAAAGTGCGAGTGGCAGCAAGAAGAAGGAAGGTTATATAAGCCGTGGACAAGAGAGATGAGGGGCTTTTTCTCGTCTTCGGAAACCCCTCTCCGACTGTGTGACGAGATTCCTTCTCCGGCTAGACGGACCACCATCCTCACGGATCCCCGCTGTTCTACAAAGCTCCAAAATGCCTGCATTGGAACCGGAATCACCGTCTTCAGCGCTGTACATATGTTATAATATTTGATTCAGATAACCATTAAAACCCGCATCTAGACCAAATGGTGAGTTTATTCCTAATTTTGTGTCCTCTTTTCTTCTTTCGCAGTAGTGAACCTGGGTTATTCTTGCAAATGCTCCTTTACTTTTGTTTGCTTTTAATGTTGCCTTAATTTTATTTTCCAAAATTTCCTGGGTCGCTCACCCTTATTTGCTTTGAGCACAACATTAAAGTTTTATCATAATTGATTTTTGGGTGTTAACATTTTTTTCCCCGGAGCCATTTGTATCTAATACCCGATTCCTCCAAATTTTATTTCAGCAGGTTTTCTTTTTCAGCCTTTTTCCCTAGCAGAATTTTAATTACACAACGCAATGTCATTTCATAAATTTTTACAATTAACTAATCACTATACCACATTTGGTGCCGTAACCAGGATTACCACATTTGGTGCTCGTGCCTTTCCTTTACTATTTGGGCTGTGTCGATTTTTTTTGTCTGCCACGTGTTTTCTTAATCTTTTTGCTATTCAATTTTTTTTTTGGGTGCTCACGGTACCGTGTCCTGTTACAATTATTAAAAAAAATAATAAATAAATAAAAAAAAGGTAAGAAATAAATAAAAATAATAAATAAGACTGAAGAAATTTATTAAATTTCCTGAGTGTTGATGGTTGATCATCTTCTGCTGTTGTTCATCATCTGCATTTGATCCTGTTTCTTCTGCTGGGATGACTTAATAATATTCTGCCATCGATTCTTACGTCACTGAGGTGTGTCTGCATTCCCGATGTGTGCTGCTGCTTCAAAATTTCGTGTTGTGCCATCCTTTCATCCGGTTCGCCCTGATGTTATCCTTCCTGATGTGTGCTGCTGCTTCAAAATTTCTTCGTGTTGTGCCATCCTTTTCTCCGGTTCCCTCTGATGATATCCTTCCTGATGTGTGTTGCTGCTTCAAAATTTCTTCGTGTTGTACCATCCTTTCCTCCGGTTCACCCTGATGATATCAGCGTGTGCTGTACACTGCGATTTATTTTTGCATCGAAAAATATTCTTCTCATCGTTCGCGCCGTGTGTTGCTCGTGCTCGTCGAAACGCTTGTATTAATGTGAATGGGTTATAAAAGTTTTTGGTGCTTCGTGGTCCACGGTGTGAATCATACTGACAACTGTGATGCGACCTGATCAATCGCCTACACAGTATGAACATCATTAATCGCGCTTTTTTGATGAACCTTTTTGCATCATTCCGTCAGTGTGTTAGCAAGTTTAACAAACTTCAATACCACATGCGTCATCGGACATCATTTGTTATCGGGATCAAAAATTCCTGCTTTTTCAACTAATTTTTCGTCTGAACTACAACATTTTTTTAAAAATCTGTTTACCTGAACTTTTTTAACGACCGAAACATTTTGTAGTTTTACTGAATAGCTGGTATTTACATAGTTGGTGATTGGTTTTGATTGGTTGCAGCATTTTTTCTCCACTTTTTCTCATTTTTAAATAATGTGTTATGAGACTTTAATTCGTTTCTTTGCTCTGACATCAAATCTCCTTTTGAAAATTTCGTTGATATTTTAATTTAACTACAACTATTCAAAAAAAGAAAAGAAAAATATGTACATTGAAGTCAGATTTAATTTTGTTTTTGTCCCCTCTTATCATTGCCTGAAATTTTATTATTCAAATTGTATGATTTATGTGTGTTTTTAGTCAGTGTGTGCTTTCTCACAATAAGCAGCATTTGACGGGTTCCCTTCACAAGATGTTGGGAATTAATTTATCCAGTATAAACAAAAATACTGAAGGAGGTGTACTGCACTTCAATTTTTTTTTAATATTTTTAGTTCACTGAAACTGAAGATAAAAATAATTTTAATTATTTTAAATTTATATGTTAATTGTTCTGTGCTTTGATTATTGTTGGGTGACAAACATTTTTTAATTTGACAACTGCTGTTGGTTTTGTTTTCAAAAAAAAAAAAAAAAGTATCCATTCTATTGACATTATATGAGTTCCTAAAACTTTTTCACAGGTCATTTTCAATTTAGACTTGCATTAATTTTGATTGTAGCTGTAGTATGCCATTTGGTACTATAGTTCATTTTTGCACTTAGTAATGTTTTCCTTTGAGTAATAAATAAAATAAAATTGTTTTTCATGTTGGTACAAATTATAAAAAATTTGAACACATTTTGAATTATCATTTTGGGTGACGTGGCACATATCAGGGATATTTAACTGAATTGGTGTTTTGTATCTTTATGAAACTTAATTAATTCTATGCTTTTTATAGCAAGTTTAACAGACTACTTGAATACACATACTTGAATTTTCACATGTTATTATTGATGTTCTGTGTTTTCAACATTAAATATTCTTTCCTTACAAAAAAAAAAAAAATCATAAAGGTCAGGTTATTCATGCTGTTTAATGATTCCATACTATGTACCTTTCATTTTTAATTTACTCATGATGTTTGTTAGGGTTTAATTATGGATATCTTGCTCGAGTGGGCACGTACTTGATGCCTGTGTTTACATCTCAAAAGAGTTTAGTTCAATCGTCAGTTAGTTTTGGTAAATGAATTTCTCTGTTTATTTTTAATGAAATCAATTTTGAAGAAAAACAATTATTCAATATGATATCGGGTTTTGTGCGGCTGTTGCATGAAGCCATATACCTTTAGGATTCAATATTGAAAATTTGATTAATCATGTTGTCTAATTAACTTTTGGGTATTATTTTGTTTGTCGGTCAGTGTGTATGGTATGACTTAATCAGTTCATGCAGGCATGAACTTTAGTACTAGACAGTTTGAGTCATGTTGGACATTCCTTGCATGTCAACAAAAATTTTACCATTCACTTAAAAATTTTGTTTTTATTGGATCATTGCATATGTATGTTGTAATCTGTCTGCCTTGTTTTCTATCTTTCATGTTTGCCTTGCTCTCTTTTTCTCCTTTTTTTTTCATTTTTTTCTTTGGCCTTTGGCCTTTTCAAAAAAAAAAAAAAATCTAATGAAAGGGGAGTAATGTCATGTGTAATATTTTATTACACACTCCATTGGTTAAAATTTGGATTTTGTTCCTTTTACTTTGGTTTTCTTCCCCGCTCTGCGTTTAAATTCCTGTTCTTGTTACCATGCACTTCCCTTGGCCATTGGCATCTTGCGGTTTGGAGGAAATGCTTGTTTGATCATTTATCGCTTTTGGCGACTTTTTCCCCTCTTCTCCTCTACTCTGTCTTGGCGATGCGCCGTTTTGAGAAACCTGCTTTGGCTCGGCTCTTGGCGAATTCCTTAGTTTCTTATAACCCTGATGTTAAGCGGGATTTTTTAGGCTTTCTCTCTCTCTCTCTCTCTCGGCGGCTTGCACCGATATATATTTACCATGTAGTTTTGGATATTTTGGGCGGTGTGCCTTTTTATAGCATATCTGCCTTTTATGTAAATTACTGGAACGTACCGTGAGTTTACTCTTTCCCTTTCCATTTCTTTTCAATAATTTTGTTTCCCTTGTTTTTTTAAATCTAAATTTCCCTTGGCAGATTTTTAATGTTTGATTTAGGCGTGTGATGTTTTATTACTTGTGCCTATCTCTGGTCTAAATTATTAAGCTCGGTTTTACTTGATTTTTATGAAATTAACTCAGATAAATAATTTGTATAATGCCTTGTGATGAATAAATATGTTTCTTCAGTTTAAAATTTCTGTTTATTTTTCCCATGTGCTCTATCTCGTTAGGGTTAATCTTCCTTTTGTTACGGTTAGGGTTATCGACGCCTTGCCTGTTTAGTTTAGGGTTTCGAACGCTGGGGAGTTCAAACGTAACTATTGCGTTTTCATTATTTTTTACATTATAACTATCACTATACGACATAAATGTCGTATAGTGATACTGGTTTGTCTCAAAAAAAAAAAAAAAAAAAAAAAAACGTTTTTTAGTTAAGAAAGTGTGTTCTTTCCAATGATGTAAAGAAAATTGAAATCCAAGATGACCCTTTTGAGATATTGCCCTTTGAAATTGAGACAAAATTGAGAAAAAAGAAATTTACCTAGAATTTCAACTCGCATAATTCAGTAATTATTTGAGCTATCGAGCTGCCACTTGCACACCTTTCGGACGAACTATCAGGCTACAAACGAGAAAAGAATTAGCTTCAGAAAGTCATTCTCTCAGCAGATACAAGCTGATAACGTATGATCAAATTATTTTACCAACTTTGGCAGCATATTGCAAAAAATCTACACACAGTGCATAAAGCTTTCAAGACACGAAAAAGAGGCCTTTTTTCAATAATTTTTATTGGCTAAACCATAAGGCTTATAGAGCTATACTTTGGTATGGTTTCATGCAAGTCTTATATGTACATTAGGGTGATTCAAAAAAAATTTTTTTGAATTTCTCTGGTCTTACCCCGCAGTTTTTTTACACTATTCATGAAAGTGATGTATGTAAAATTTTGTCTCAATTAAATAATATTTAGAGGTCGCTCAACGCGATCGAATTCTATTGAGAATTAGCAATTTCGAGAGTTGGAGTATATAGCTTCATTACCCGAAATAATATTATTCTTCATATAAAATGGAATAACTTAAAACGTTAGTTTACTCTACTAAGTAATTAGTCAATAAAATAATAGCTCAAAGTGAGTTGTAACTATTACCCCCCTCCACCCCCGCTCCAAAGCTGCATTATCTCTTGCCTGAGTTTGGGTAGAAAATGCAGCTGCAAGCTCGGGTTGTGGTTTCTGTTTTCTTTTCGGTTGTTTGAGGTGTAGGAGTTTATTTGGCTAAAACACCTAGCATCCACTCTAGACAGGGCCCAGTATAAGTGACAGAAAGCCACTTTGATAGTAGCTGCTACAGTACAAAGTATGGGTCAAAATGGGGAGGATTTGACAACGTCCATAAAACGGTAAATGCAAACTATTCGCTCTGAATTGGCCGTTAACTTACAAAAGTCGTTTAAATCTAGGACTTCCTTTGATAGTTCACTGGAACGAAACACTTATGCAAAATATATTGGGAAAATGAAGGATGATCGGCGGGTTTCATACCAGTATTAGTATCAGGACCACAAGCATTGATGATTTACTTCTGGGTTCTAGTAAGTTAGTCAGGCATTGGAATTGCTACGGAAAATGCTGCTATACGATAACCAGTTAGATAAATGGGAACTTACTGAGCTCGTACGTGGTATACGACATGCTTTGCCGGTACTAAAGTTGGAGCATGTTTGAACTTGGGAAAAAAAAGCTAGGGAAGCAACTTTTATATTGTGCTTTCCGTTATTATATTTTAGACATTGTGTTTTCTGTGGTATTACAACCGAAATCTATTCTACTCCTGGTCTCTCGGTATTTTAATCGATAAACCAAGAAATAGGTAGACTTGGGGTACTTGATTGCGTGCAATGTCAGATGCAATGTTCACGCAATTGCGTGGAACCATCCACTGCCATTGGATCTACAATACTGCTTTTTAAGCGGTTTTAGCAATCATAGTCCAGAATAAAACATTCTAATTTTAAACCTGGAGTGAGGAACGATGAGGTTGAGGAGCTGGTAGCACATTCAGAGCAACGTGCAACTAGTAATGGAAGTTGCGCAAAGTTAACTTATGATGACCCATGTAAAAGAAGTGTCCAAGGAAGATACTAGAGCTTAGTGCGATTTTCTTGAGCAGAGCACTTTCTCTTGGTGTATGTTTTCGTGTCCCAGGAGTGGTTCCTCGTGTTATATCTGTGTTAAAGATTCTTTATGGCTTCAAGTTATGGATATTTTCCAACCAGTTCAAACTTGCAGCTGGACAAACAAAAGGTATTCGTAACATATGAATGTGATTTCTTTCACATTCTTATCGTTAATAGGAAAGAATATCTAAAAGCTGGGTTCCCAGTAACCCTTTTTGCGCAAGCACTAAGAAATGATTTGGAATATTTTTAGCGTCCTTATTCATGTAAAGAAGAAACTCAAAATATATCAGCTGTTTGATCCTGAGCATTCGAATCTTTAAGATAGCTACCAACAAGGCTTTATACTACCAAAGAAACTGAGGATTGTAAACGACAAAACGGAGTGTGGCATGGCCCTTATTGAAGCATCTAACGACGAAAAACAAAGACAGTGTCTTCTACAAGTGGTACAGGAACACAGAAAAGGTTTCAAAGTTGCAACAAAGTAACCTTAAAAAGTATTGCAAGAATTAATGAGCGAATTACTACATATTAAATGTATTTAAATTTCTTTCTTATATTTTTTCCGTATTTGATTAGTTTTCACACTTTTCTGCATTTCATTGGTTTTTCAGATATATAGTTCATTTTGTGATTGCACGCTTTTTTTCTTCGGAGATATAAAAAAGCAATAAAGTAACTTTATTATTATTATTATTTACGTTCGCATTTGTGCCACTATCACAAAATTTGATGTACTCCTAAATGTAAATATAGTTTACTATAATTTTGGGCGAATAATTCAGTGTATATAAAGGGACGGTAAGACTAAATAAGACGGTAAGACAAATAAAAATACAAAGGCTACTTTTTTCTATAGATATCATTTACGATCACGTTTTTGTCAATATCACGAAATTTCAAGGCGTTTGAGTGACCTCTAAATATTAATATATTTTGCCAAAATTTTGCACAAATAATCAGTGTATATAGTGGCACAAAATAAGAGGGTAAGACGCACAAAAATACAAAGGCTACTTTTTTCTATAGATATCATTTACAATCACGTTTTTGTCAATATCACGAAATTTCAAGGCGTTTGAGCGACCTCTAAATATTAATATATTTTGCCAAAATTTTGCACAAATAATCAGTGTATATAGTGGCACAAAATAAGAGGGTAAGACGAACAAAAATACAAAGTTTATTTCTTTCTATACATTTCTGAATCACCCTAATGTACATCCAAAAAAAATTTCCTCAAAATCGGAGGGGGTCGAGTGGGGACGCCTCGTACACTTGACATGGAATGACCCAACAGAGTATTGATACCAAGATAAAAGTCAAATTCATATCTGGGAATGTAACAAGATTTGTGTTTCTGGGTAACTAAAGTAATTTTCCAATTGTTTCCATCATTATAACACGAAAAAATTTCTTTTCTCTGCCAATCTCAGCCCTTTGTTTCGTTAGAATTGAAACGTACAAATTTTCGCGCTTCCTCTTATCTAAAAACAATAAGGGAAGAATGAATTTCAAATCAGTAGTGAATTTCAAACAAACCTCTACAAAGTGATGACAAAGGCTTTTGAAACTTTCAAGACGCGAGCTTCAATGTGTTCTAAAAAAATGGGTAAGTGTTCGTGCTCAAAAAATGTCTGAACATTTGCATTGATGGATGCAATAGCAATGCCAAATATGTCAGGAGCAGTAAAAACAGAGACATCATGTATTCAAGCTACACTGTAAAAAATAGATGTTGTTTTTACAGTATAATAATATAGCTAATTTTATAGTAAGAAACTAAAGTTGCTGCTTTACAGTAATAAACTAAAATTGCTGCTTTAGAGTAATAAATTGTAAAACTGCTAATTTTAGTTTATTACTGTGCATTTTACAGTTTTAAACTGGAACCTCTGCTGCCACTATTATGCTATAAAAACAACAGTTTATTTTTTGCATTGTGATTGACTGTGTAACGGACATAAATCTTCTCTTACTCCTGCCTATAATATGATCCAGAAGCTAATACATGCCGTCTTCATTAAGCGGCAGGAAGAAGAGTGAAATGTCCGACAAAGTGAAAGCAAATTCGGAGTGAAGGGCTCATTATCCCAAGAGGTCTGGAATTATGAAGCGTATCGGAAGCTTTTATGTAGTCTGGTGGGGAAGAAAAAACCCTCGTGTTGACACTGACGTGAGTCTTGTGTTTGCCCGGTAAATGGTTTATTTCCATATCTCTCTCATCACAATGGCCTTTTACTTTCAGGTTTTAAGACGGAAAAATTATGTACTAAAATGCTTGACTGTCGAACACGTGTACACTAAAAATGAATGTTGTGTTTACAGTATAATACAGCTAATTCTATAATAATAAACTAAAAATTGCTAATTTTACAGTAATAAAAGTAAAATTGCTCATTTTTCAATACTGAACTGTAAAATTGCTAGCTTTACAGTTATAAAAGTAAAATTGCTCATTTTACAGTACTAAACTATAAAATTACTGCTTTACAGTAATGAGCTGTGAAATTGCTAGTTTTACAGTTTACTACTGTGCATTTTACAGTTTTAAACTGGAACCTTTGCTGGCAGTATTATTTTTAAAAAACAACAGTTTATTTTTTGCAGTGTGATTGACTGTGTAGGGGGCATATATCTTCTCTTAGGGCCATGCTCCACATCGACGTAAAGCAGAAAAATTAGGCAGAAGCGTAAAATGGATTCAATGGTGTTCCTATGGAAAGTACCCGGATTTTTGGTTTCTGCCTTCAGTTTCGGTCGCGTTTTACGCTGATGTGGAGCATGGCCCTTACTCCTGCCTATAATATAATCCAGAAGCTAATGCATCCCGTATTCATTAAATGGCTTATTTTCATAACGGTAAATGGTTTATTTTCATATCTTGAGCACAAAGTCTTCTTACTTTTAGGTTTTGAGTAATAAAATGCTTGATTATCAAACAAGTGTATGGTGAATAAAAACTTCAAAAATCTGTTGAATTGATGACTTAAACTGTTAAAATCTTTGAAAACCTACATTGCAAAAATGAATTGTTGTTTTCATAGTATAATACTTGCAGTCGAGGTTCCAATTTAAAACTGTAAAATGCACAGTAATAAACTGTAAAACTAGCAATTTTACAGTTTCTAACTGTAAAGTTAGCAATTTTACAGTTTCTTACTGTAAAGTTAGCAATTTACAGTTTTTGTCTTAAAATTTAGCTATATTATACTGTAAAAACGACAGTTCAATACTGACTACAGAGATTCCAGTTTAAAAACTATAAAACGCGCGGAAATGAACTGTAAAATTAACAATTTTGCAGTTTATTACTATAAAATTAGCAGTTTTACAGTTCGGTACTGTAAAAGTAGATATTTAACAGTTTATTACTGTAAAATTAGCAATTTTTACAGTTAATTACTATAAAATTAGCTGTATTATTCTGTAAAAATAACATTCATTTTTTAGTGTAAATTCTTAAAAAAAAAACCTTGAAAAATACAAAAACCTTCTATTTGGTTTTAACAATAATTAAAAAGTCTGCCCCACTCAAGCAACTAGGACAGAGAAATTATATTAAAAGCACTTTAAAATTAATTTATGCATGATTAAAAGTACTTAATAAAATGATATGTTCTTTAACACAGTTCTCATGTGGCTAAAAATGACCTTAAATGGCTGAAGACTTATGCTTTTTACTCTCTCGTTTAATGATTAAAACTTGCATATTAAAACATTTGATTAAAAAAAAAACTATCTAAAATATCTATGGTTATAAGTGTACTCTTTTCGTACAGTTCCTTTGATATCTGGTTACATATATATATATATAATACCATTCATCTGACGGTTTTTCCATTTTCAATTGGAAAACAAAACGTTTCGGAAGCAAGCTGGAAACTTAAAAAGCTTTCTTCTTATTTTGAAAAGTCAATATAGCCACTTTGTGAGCTTTTTTGATAGTATAATTATATAATTTTCATAAAATTTCATTTATTTGTGCATTTTTTATTGCACTTTTTCATTGTGATCTCAATTAACCACTTTTTTAAAATTGCATTGCAAGACAAATCATCTTATCTGGCTATTTATTAAACTTCAGAACTTATTATGGTTTTAAAGCTTCTGATGATTAAATGGATAAATATAACTAAATAAATTTTAGAAAATACAAATTAATACATTCATAAGAAAAAAACAATCTTTACGCAGAATAGACATTGAACAATAAAGCCGGAGGTTGAATGTTTTTCAAAATGCACTTAACGTTGATGTTTTCATTTGCATCATAATTACTCCGGTTCTCTTATTCATTTATTAGTAGGTTTGCCGTTTGTACACATCATTGTTCAAGCTTACTGACTCTGTAACTACCCTTTTCTTGGATATCTCAATAATTGATTCGAGACTTCATGTCCCGAATGACACACATTTAACGAGAAAAAGTCATCGTGATGAATTATGAAGGGCACTTGGACCCGAGGCATTCTTTTTCTCCGACTCTTATTCCGCTGGGAGTTGTACTATTTTTCTGCTCGGGAGAATTTCAGCCAAGAACGATTAATAGAACAATGGCGAACTTTAACGGTCCTCTTTTTAATGAGTCTTCTGAAGGAAAAAAGATCAAACGCTGAAAAATTGTCATTCCATAAATCTTTCTTACTCGAAAAATGTAACTACGTAAATAAAATGGTTTCAACGCCAATAAAAAAGGAAAGTGTTTCAGTTACGAATACACTACAAAATACATAGGGACGAAAAATTGTTAGTCAATTTCGAATTGTTTAACTTTTTCATCCACTGCAAAAAAAAAAAAGAGTTGTTTTCACAGTATAATACTGGCAGCAGAGGTTCCCCGGTTTAAAACAGTAAAATGCAGAGTAATAAACTGTAAAATTAGCAATTTTACAGTTTATTACTGTAAAGCAGAAATTTTACAGTTTATTACCTTAAATTGACCTGTATTATATTGTATAAGCAACAGTATAATCCAGTCTAAAACAGTTAAATGCACAGTAATAAAATTGTAAAATTAGAACTTTTTCAGTTTATTACTCTAAAGCAGCAATTTTACAGTTTATTAGTGTACAATGAGAAAATTTAGTTTATTGCTGTACAATTAACACTTTTTACAATTTGTTACTATAAAATTTGATGTATTATGCTATGAAAATAACATTAATTTTTTTACAGTGGCTATCGATCCGGGAAGAATAATATTTTGTGGTTTTTTAATTATTGAACAAAAACAAAAAAAAAAATAGATCTTGGTATTAATTGGAAAAATAATCTATTGTTAAAAATATAGCATAGACTTGTCTTACTCAGCTATGAAAATTATTCAACTTTAATCCCGTTTATCAGCCCTTTAGAAAAGCATTAACTAATTAGAAATATTTCTTTTATTTCAGAAAAATTTCCTTAGCTACTAAACAACTGCAAATTTTCTGACCTTAATAAGAGCATTGCTTAAACCTTAGCGTTAATAAGCGGCAAAAGAATAATCAACAGTAGTTGAACATAAATTAACAGACAAATAAATAAATTATAAAAATTAAATAAAACACTTTTCTTTCTGACAAAGAAAAAATTTTTGCAATAAACAGTTGCTGCAAAGCTTTTAACTCATGTTTAATATTTTTTGAAGCAAGTCGTTTATTTTATTTTTTGAGCTTATAGATCTGTAAACTTGTATGCATAAACCTATAGTTTTTTTATAAAGTTCATTTTATGAATACAAAATGTCAAGCAAAAAAAAAAAAAAAAGCAGATAAAAATCTTCATATTTTAATAGTTATACTTTATTACACGAAGCATCTAAAAAAAAGTGTCTTTACAGTTAAAAATGAGCGATATTTCAATATTAAATAACATATGCGGTTAAAAATAGCAGTATTTTTTAAAAAATGAAAAGCTATTTTTCTTTATTCAGGCGAAGTGCAAATGAAAAATATATTCTAAATAAATTTAAATGTTTTTGTGAGGCAATAGTAATTTTAAGTTGGATATATTTTAGATATTAATATTCCGTACCTAAGCAATTGGAGTTAACTAACGCTTCAAAAATATACAGAAATCCAAAAAAGTCCACAAAAAAAAAAAACCCAATCCAAAAGAAAATATACAAAAATAAGGAAGGAAAGAAAAGAAAGAAATAAAAATAAATACTTTTTTTACGTGCAAAAAAGCAGACACAATATTCATTAACAAAGACGCAGCTTTTTTTTTTTTTTTGTGCATTGATTAGCTGTAATACATTTCAGCTATCACGAGTGATAAAAATCGTTCTCAGAAGCTCCAGTAAAGAATTGGGAAAGCAATTTTTTCAAGCAAAAGTGATAGCTCACGTGGCACACAGTCTACGTATCAAGAAAAGAAGGAGCGAAAGTTAGCTTTGGTAAAGGTAGAACAATAATTAATCTTTGATTGAGCAACCGAAATTAAATAAATAAACTTTACTCAAAAGTCAACCGTACTATGTTTTTTAAATCAAGCAGTAATCTAACCAAGGGTGTACATGTACAGCCTTGGTCACACTAATTGCCATTACATGTGTACGATGGTAATTTACCTGAGATATTGAAAGATTATGATGAGACTATTATGTGCTGTAAAATACTTTTAAGTATTAAGTTTTAACAAATAGAAGCTACTTTGAAGAAAGGTATGCACGTATATACAGGGTGTCCACTCCTATCGTGGCCCAACAGCTAATTTCTAAACCGTTAGAGATAAGCATATAGTTCATTTTAGAAAAAATCTCTAAATTACGAAAAGAATTCGGACTACGAAATGTTTTTCAAAAAAATCAAGATTTTGATGGATTTCATGACGTCATCGAGAGATCGCTTAAGGGACCGTATGCGAAATCCTTCAAAATCTTGATTTTTCAAAACGTCTTAACTCAGTCAATTTTTGTCGTAGAAGAGTGATTTTTTTTAGTTTTAAACGTTAGTGTCAAGAATGTTTTACTAAATATGATTGATACGACTGGGGAGCTGTATAAAAATTTAAAATTTGTAACTCTTTCAAAATTTGATTTTTTTGAAAAACATTTCGTAGCCCAAATTCCTTTCGTAATTTAGAGATTTTTTCCAAAATGAACTATATGCATATCTCTAACAGTTTAGAAATTAGCTATTGGGCCACGATAGGAGTGGACACCCTGTATATATTCTAACAATAATAAATAAATTGTGAATAGGTCATTTTAACCGCATTACGGCATTTAAAATAAATCTTTGAAGGTACACAAATACTCAAATTTAAAAACGAGTTTTAATATTTAGGAAATTAGAACCTTTTTTTAATCTTTTAGTCGGTCGACAAAAAATACGCATGTTTAAGCGAAGTTTAAAATATTGCTTTACTTATTAAATTTTGTGGTTGTAAAACAATGAAAAAAAGTTGATTAAATTTTTTCTTTGTGTTTTGAAGAACACTGATGAAAATCCATAATTACTAAAGTTGCTATTAAACGCATTCAGTGGACAAAGCTCTTAAAAAATCTGATATAGTGAAATAAAAAAAGTATTTTTTGTTTCCTAAGAAAAGAAACTCCACCAGAAGGAGAAAAGAAAATGCAAGAAACATTACTATACTGCTTTTCTTCTGCTGGAACTTTGATCACTGTTGGAAATAGTAAGAAGAAAAATCCACATGGGTCATTCTCACAGAAATAGTACAAATCATATCCGACACTTTGATTTTTCAAAAAACTAATTTTAATAATCACCACTAAATAACATTTTTTGTCATTTGGTTTTTATTTAATCGGGTATAATTACATAGCTATGGCTTTTACGTTAGTCATTTATGAATGGCTTAGAAGTATTTTGTTGCAGAAAAAGAAGGAGAATATAAAATTTCCCTGGTTCAATTTATAAAGACTTAAAATTAGATTTAAGAATCGGGTTAAAATGCAGCCACAATGTAAAAAAAAATCAGTTTAATTATATCTTTCATATAAAAATAAGTATAGCAGTACAACTTGAAGAAGAAGAGAAATCCCCTGAAAAACTTTTTTCTTTTATAGTATTTGCCATAGTTTATACTGCTGTCTCTATTAGTGATTTCGAATATAAAACAAGTACTTAGATTAAATTAAAAATTTAAACCATCCCTGACCTTGATTGTCGATCTCATATTAAAGCAAACTTGTCTGGTCATAAAGCATTTTAAATCTAAATATATTTAATTGTTTTTGAGAGGATATGGTGAACACGGAAAAGGAAAGAATCCTTACTAGTAAAATTTTGCTAGTCGCAAAAGTAATAAAAATTAAAGCAAAAAAATAATTGCAAGTATTTTAATAGTTAACAAATAGAAACTGGCAACAGAAAAAACATTTTAAATCATTGAGTTTTCTTTCCTCGTCGGCCAATAATGACATCGGTTTCCAATCTTGTAGATTTAAGTCTTAGCCCATTTGCTAAAAAATGTTATAGTTCGAGTTCTATTTTACATGAAAGTTTCACACATCTTATCAGACGCAGAATTTTTTTTCTTTCTTTTGGAACTATAGTTTTAAATTTTCCAGTATATTTTCACTTCAAAAATCGCGAAAAACATTTTGAAGGCTTTTAATTAATATCTTTGTTAACTATTGTCATCTGAAAACGCGACCTAGCTAAGAACACTCTCGATCACTTCACCTTTCAAAAAAAAAAAAAAAAAAACAATCAAAATCGCTCTATCCGTTTAGACTGTATGGTGCCACAGTCATATACACAGATCGACAAATACACAGACACGTCAAACTTATAACTCCTATCCTCGCTGCGTCAGGGGTTGATAATCAAATTCTTGAGGTCTGCGAACAATTTCTGAATTGGAAAGTCGTTTTACGTTTTTTTTTTTTTCTTTCTGCACGACTCCGTTCACTTTAGAGTATAAATAAAAATGCTGTTTTGAATGAAACAAAAATAAAATGTAAAAACAAAAACGGTGACTAAATCTATGCAGGTGCCTAGTCATAGGCCCAATCTACGCCTCTTCAGCGGTTGAGAGGTCAAAAGCACTTGATCTGTCTGTTAACCTGAGCCTCAATGTACCATTTTGTTTTGAAACTTCTTAGCCTACATTTCACTTGTAATTTTTGAATTCAGCATTTTATTTTGAAGTATTTCTTAGTGATGATTTATAAAAAGTGTTACGACTTATCTAATGCTGCTTTACCTTTTTAGACTTTTTTAAGATATTTAGGCTACGTCGCAGACTGTTGAAAAAAAGAAATCTGCTTCTGAGGAAGCTGGCAATATTACAGAAGTTCAGCAGAATAACATGTGGTCTTCGTTCGTTACTCTGAATTTTACGCAGACAACAACAAACAAGGTGAGTCTAGTTATTTTATTCTACTAGTTAATTTGAGTTGTGAAATGTTACATTTGTAATGCTGATTTTTCTAGAAATCGCAAACAAAACAGGTTCTTGAATCATTATTTCATGTTATACTTATTCTGTTACTTTTTTAAACACCTATCATAGTCTACTCTGTTACATGAAGTAGAAAAGATTCATAAGTCTTTCATAAATCTGTACTTCAGACTCAAACTAACGTAAGTCCATTTTCGTTATTTTTCTGGAGAGCGCAAAGAAGTTCATCTGATGCATACTAGGGATGAGATTTGGGCTCTTTTAACTGTGCTAAATAATTGTGAGGGAACTTCTTGTCTAGAATAACGTTTCCATGGGTCGATGCGGAATAAAATTCTGCATTGAAAATCGCCAATTTTGGACTTTGGCTAGTTTGGCTCTGAGGTACAAAAATTACTTATGTACAAACCCTTGACATTTTATCATACACAAATAAATAGGCCATCAATAAAATCACAACATTATTTGGTAGTAAATGAAGGGGCAAGTGGATAAAGGTGATATGTGACATTTTTTTAAATATCTAGAAAAAGCTTTTTTTAAAAAAAAGAAAAAAAAAGTTAATATTTTTTTAATGGATTTTTCTCAACGGGTAAAACAGCGTCGTATTTTTAGTTACCAATTATTTCTGTTGACTAAGGGGACATGATACTGATGGACTTAACAACCTTCATCCATGGTAAAAAGTAAGTTTAAAAAATTGTCAAATATTACCTTTATTCACTTGCCCCTTCAATGATTAAAAGTGCTAAAAAAAGTTATTCATTATATAAGAGACATGTATTACGTTAAACTGAGATTTCCCTTAATTTGATAATTTTTGTCTTGAATACGAATTTAAAACGCATTACTTGGGATTTGCACCGCAATAAAAATATCTTCACCCAAGCTTGAATACTTGTGGCAGTATTTCCCGTGGTTAGCGTGGAAATACTATTGTATTTAGTTTGCAGGGTAATCCAATAACCGTATAGTTACTGAGACGTTAATGTTATTTATTCTAATGAACTCGTGATCTTTCCGAGTTCTGCTGAAAATTTTGGCGGTTCTTGCTGATTAGATTTCTTCTTGCTAATTTTGCTTTGACTAAATTATTTCGTCTAACGTTAATTTTTTTTCGGAATTATTTGTAGTTGTAATTTGGTTACTCCTTGAAACTTTATCGAGGAGACATTCAATTAAAATTGATGAGGGGAAAAATTACTACGGCGCAAATTGTAGATAAAATTAATTTTTGTTTTAATCAAAATGCTCTAATTTTGAGTTCTCATTTGGCCTGAATTTTAATTGGAATGATATTTATTTAACATCACTTCAGCTATCTTTCACAACGATTGTTTATTTTTATGTTAAACTAGCGGTACCCGCACGGCTTTGCCCGTGGTATAAAATTAAAAGTTCATTTGTAAAAAAATGATATAGCAGAAAAAAATACTCTATTTTAGTTATAATTCAACTATAATTCCTTCTAAGTATGATATAAAAATTTGGTATGGACCCTACACTACTTCCTTTTACGTGTAAATTTCTTAGTAGATGCCTTAAGTGCTAAAATAGTGCTTGAAGTGATTAAGATAACAATTCAAACATCTGCATCCCTAGTTTGCCACGAAACAATGCAAAAAAATGTTTTACAATGATTAATCTCCTAAATATCGCCGATTTTAACATCATTCAGTAGATTTTTCGCAAAATATCGCCAATAGCGCCAAATTGAACCCAAAAAAATTTTTTTTTCGCTAAATTTATTGCCAACTTGGCGATATGTCGCCAAATTGGCGTCAAACACTTGGTGACCAAAAGCTTGGCGAGATATCGCCAAGTGGTCGCGCCAATTCATATCACTTTGGTCTGCATTGAAAGCCCTGATTACCCCATAAAAGGGGTAAATCACCCCCTTGGGGACATTCGAATGCAACCCCAAAGATAGGTGCACAAAAATAAGCCAAAAGAAAAAATAAGAAAAATTTTGTTGCTCACAGAAACCAACAGAAATCTTACCAAAGTTTAAAAGAAGAAGAAAGTTTTCTTTCCTAACTTCAAAAACAAAATAATACATTTTCCGAAATGACATACTTTAGAAAGAACGTTGCAATATCGCAATAAGATAGAAGTAAATATACTGAAATAGAATTGAATGCCAAATTGTAAAAAAGTCGCCAAAAAAATAATTTTTAATATTGTCTTTCATTATTTATTAAATGCAATTATTGCTGCAAATTACAGTCCAACAATAAATAATCACATTGCAAAAGTATATTTGGAGCAATTTTTTCTTTTAAACTCAACTGATCCTAAAAATTTTAAGTATTAGTCATAGAAATTTCGTGCATTATTCTTCACAATGATAATAAAAACAATAAACATCGACAAAGATCAACCAGCAAACGATAAATTAAAAGCTAAATTCGTTCACTCAAGCCATTTGCTGCAATTTATATTGAAATAAATTAATAATGAAGTAAAATATGTTTTGCAGACGATAAATTTAGAATGGTATCCTGTATTTTAAGGAAAGGACTCGATTTCTCATTTGATTGACAGGTGCCATCTTATCACGGTTTTTAATATTTCATTTGACTAATTTTAATAAGGCTTGGAGTTTGGATTGTTACAAAAACAAATACATTTTAAAAATTATTAAGGGAAAAAGAACGAAATAAAAACGTAACCATGGTAACAACATGAAAAGTTGATTTCCGTTGATAAAATAATTCATTTCATCTCTATTTTCAAACAAATTTTATTCGTGAGCAAAGCCATTTTAGAATCGTTTGGCTTGCTTTACTGAAGGTAAGCCTTGAATTTCGGGATTCTAAAAACAATTGTTACAGCTCTTCTGATGATCGTAGGAACTTCGAAAAAACGTCATTTTGTGCAGAAAATTTCAAGCTTTCGAATGACATAAGACTTGAAAATGTGTATGGAATATTTCTTCCCTATTTTATCGAATTTCCTCTAAGAATTCGAATAGAAAAAGAACGAAATGGAATGTTCGAAAAATCGCTTCGAGGTGCAAAACTACATGCTACAAACTAATTTTGTGCCAAGTGGCATGAAAATCGACCGAACGGTTTTGGCGCTACGCGCGTAACAGACAGACAGACAGAAAGAAAGAAGGACAGACAGAACCACCTTCAGCTTTATTATTAGTAGAGATTAAGAGATTATTCTTGTTATGGATACATTTGTGAAGTTTTAAATTACTGGAATGTTTTTAGTTTTTTTCATTGAATTCTTTCACCAACGTATTAAAACGATGTTGCTATTGCCGTTATTTTAAATGTTGTACGTCATTTGCAAATCACTTAATTTGTGGATTGCATTGTTACATTCGAGGATTTTATTTCTGAAATGTTTCATGAACTAAAGATAAACATAAATAAAGGATAGCATTCACGTTCTTTTAAAATGTAAAAGTAATACATTTAATACTATTATATTAATACTAAACTCTTTACTATATTACATGTTGATGTATTACAAGTGTTTCAGTGGTTTGTATGTAACTCTGAATAAAAGATAAAATGTACGTTCTATGCAAATATAAAAGTAATATATTTAATACTATTATTAATACTAAAGGCTAAACTATATTACTTGTGTTGATGTATTTTAACCGTATGTAAACTTAGCGAATATTCAAAAGTTTTGAAAATCTTCTAAAAACATATTTTTTAGTCCTTTTAAACTATATTTAGGATTATTATGACTTTATTCTTCTGTAAGTGGTATGTTGAATACTAATGCTTCATTTGTTTAAATATGTTTAGTGAAATGCATTCTTTGTTTTATTCTATAAGATATTTGCTGAAACAGACAGCTTTAAGTTATGATATCTCTACCATTAACTCATGTTTAGGTTAAAATCATCGAATATTGGGTGCCCTTTTTTTGCTACTGTAATCTAGCAGTAACATAATTAAAGTAAGCTAACATAATTAAAAACATAATAATACTGAGAGAAAATGAAACTCGGGATTTTAGGCATAGGATTGTTTAAGTTCAAAAGTTTAGACCAAAAATGTCAGCTACTGTCCGTCCTTGAAAACTGTGCCTAGCACTCGTGAATAGTTCCTCTTAAAAAGGGGTGATGGGTTGTGGATGGGAATTTTCCGAAGTTTTCAATTTAAAACTTGCATTTGCTATTCTTTTGACATTTTCAACAAAACAATGTATTTGAAATTAGTATCATTCTACGTTGTTTGATAAGGCTCAAAATGCTTCTTATTATTCTTCCCCTTACTGTTATTTTACCTATTACGCCTATTTTAATAAGATCAGAGAAGACCTGACGCATGCGTAAATACGCGGCAATTTTTACCTAATAAAATCAGACAGCATCAGTTTATTATTATTTTCTAATTTGACAACGATTTGGTTACACGGAATGCATTCTATTAAGTAATCTCTACTAATAATAAAGCTGAAGGTGGGTGTGTCTCTCCTTCTTTCCTTCTTTCTGTCTGTTACGCGCGAAATGCCAAAACCGCTCGATCGATTTTCATGCCACTTGGCACAAAATTAGTTTGTAGCATGTAGTTTTGCACCTCGAAGCGATTCTTCGAAAATTCCATTTCGTTCTTTTTCTATTCGAATTCTTAGCGGAAATTCGATAAAATAGGGAAGAAATATTTCATACACATTTTCAAGTCTTATGTCA
>JAXGGA010011792.1:0-41080 GCA_038373865.1 Uloborus plumipes | reverse complement strand
ATTTCCTGAATTGCTGCGTGAGTGGCATTTTGCCTCTCGAGCACTTAACAAGAAAAAAAGGAAGAACTCCTTTTGTTATGGGGGCAGAAAACTAAATAACGGCACAACAGATGGTGTCACAAGAAAGGAGAATGTTTGAAAAGGTGAAAGGGGACATCGTGAATACTTGGACACTTCATAGGGTTCCCTTTCTGGGAACAAAAGACCGTTTATTTTTCCTGTCGCTTGGTATAAAATGAAGAGAAGTAATTGAACTGATTTAATCTACTAGATAATGATTTACTGCTGGATTGAGAAAGGGGTTAAGAGGTTGAGTAACTGAGTAATTAAAAAATACTTATAATAAGAGACAATGTGTAAACTGGGGATGCATCGATTAATTGTCCATAATCGGCTAAATTTTGCAGTTTAATCGGTGGAAAAATCCGTTTCAAATATTGTTTGTTGTTTGTTCTGATCCCCGAGACCAGCAGAGCTAGATCAGGTCCATGAGTCTAGTTCCAAATATTAATGTGCGGCGGTGTGGCTTGTGTGTGTATGAGATACAGATGTATGAACTCGTAGAAAGTCATACATCAACATATGTCTTTTATTCATTCCTCTTTTTGTTAAATCAGAACTAGAAAGTAGTATTGTAATTCGTTTTCAGCACTTTTCTAAAGGTTTTATTTTTTAAAGAAGAATAATAAAACTGTGCAATGTACTTGTATTTAAAGCAGGTTGATATGTAATAAAAGTCATTTTTATGTATGTGTGAGATTAAAAGCTCCAAATGTGGTTTATGTTTATGTATCACGTACTTGTTACACTCTTTTATATCTAATATGAAACAGAAAGTATTGAATTCGTGAAAATTTTCAACGCAATCAAAAAAATGCGTATCATTTTATTTGACCGCAGTTGACATCCTTTCTTTTTTGCATAGGTGCCTGCGCGTCCACCAACTTTCATAGGCCCCTGCAGGTGCAGGGCCATTCCTCTGGTCTGCGGTCTCCGCTCCTCCTAGGCGGTGGCGTTCAGGCCCTACTCTCTCTCTATCTCTTAAACTCTCTCTCGCTCTCGCACACGCACACACTCCTATTGAAATTTGTGATTGCGAACATTTGAATTTAAGTTGTCAATATTTAACATACTATTATTGTATCTTATTTTCTTTCAAATAATATATTATTGCAAGTATAGAAGACATCAAAATATTTTAATTTAATCGTTTTCCTTTTTTAACTTAAACAGTATAAACGGAGCGGAGGACTCTTTTTGTCTTTATCTAATTATTTAATTATTTATTTTTAAACTATGCTCACATTGACTGGAATGGCAATAGAAAATAAAGGAAATAAAAATCAGTTCTTAGAAGAAATCGATGGAACGTTGATTATGATGCGTAATCTTTAGATTTTTAATTGTAAATAGAAAGGTAAATGTTTGATTATTTTTACCTCTGAAAAATAATGTTTTTATCATTGAGTAGCAAGCATCATACTATATGTTATTGCCAATATAAGATATCACAAAAATGAAAAACTCTAGAAAGCATGAAATAACTTTAAAAAATATGTTCTTTAAAACTCTATTGCTAAAATTCAAACCTCAAACATAATTCATATTGGTGTGCCTTAAGTCATAATTCAATATTTTCCACTTTGAGAAATCTTTTGTTAAACTTTCCGGCAGCTTTTGATTTTTTGAGCGATCACAAATCAAAAGTTAATCGCATAGCTTTGTTGACATTCTTTTATCACTTCACTGAAGCTTCTTTCTTTCTCGAGTGTTATTTCTGGAAACTAATGGAAGTAAAATCCAATTGCTAGAAACTTTGGAAGCTTTTCAAGCCTATCTTCGAAAATTTAATGAAAAACCAGATGACATATATTATATAAGTTGGCAAGGAAAAATAAAGAATGGCAGGAAGCTCTAAAACTTTTTTTTTATCTCTCAACTTTCTTTTCAGCCCCTGCATCGAACATTCTATCCTCAAATTTTGTTGATTTTCAATATTTTTTTTAAAGCATTAAGGTAACAGAAATAAAAGGACAACATATCAAAATATTTTTGAGAAATCCTATGATTTTGTGGAGTAAAATATCGAGAAAAATATAAAATTTTAGAAAGTAGTCACATCTAAATGTGATTTTAGCGTCTTAAAAGAAGCACTTCGTGATTTATTGTACAATCATCTGTTGCTTTTGAAATTGCATGAGAGTAATAAATATATATGAGTATATATATATTTTTATTACAATATATACAAAAAAAAAAGGTTTTACGTTGTAATGGTTTGTGAACCTATACTTTGTAACAGGAGTTTTCGTTAAAATTAAGATTTATGTAACAACTTCAAATAAATCGATTAGCTAACGTACTTCTTTAAAATCAACGAAATAATTTGGAAAATAAAATTAAACCGAAATAAATATCTTAAATAAATAAAATTAATTTAATCGAATTATAGTTTATTGAACCATTACTACCGCATATGCTTATTCGTATTTTGTAGATGAGGAAAAATAGAAATTCAGCTGTAGCAACTCGTTACTTACTTTTTAAGTATCTGATAGCTCTTTGTATTGTTCTGATTTTTTTTTATCTTAGAGTAAGCTTGCAATGAAAACAAAGTTGTTGTAGGACTTTTAACAAGTGACTGGTTGCCACTAGACACAAGGTCTATCTTAATTTTCCTGACGGCAATCCTTAGTATATTCATGCTAGTCTGAGTGTGTGATGCTATTACTAAACGGGATAAAAGACTTAAAAAAATAAAAGAAAATAAAACTGATATCTCTTAAGGTATTTTCATTAAACACTTATGGATTTTAAGTAATAGTAAATTCGGAAAACAAAGCTAAAACCTTTCAATCACTATGTATTTTTTCATTTGTTACTTTGAAAAAAAAACAACAGCATATTTATGAATAGTTGTTTATGTTTCATTTTGTCTTTTCAAAAATAAATGCATTTTTTTTGAAAATTTGCTACCATGATAACCAGCTACAAACTTTAAAATAAACTATCAACATCATTTTTCAAAATGTGCTTTAGATATCCCCCTGGAGAAACAAATAGAAACAATAAGTATGCGAATCTCATACCAATCCAAGCAGTTTCCATTGTATACGCAACCATTTCTCTTTGCGGTTGAACTTCGAAGAAAGAAAACGCATAAGTAACTTCTGCACAACAAGGCGAACTGTTCTAAACTATTACTTCAACTGAAGAAGACGCAATGCAGAGATTTACGAGATAGAGCCTCGTTTGTTTACATTATGCTAAGCACTCGAAGTAAATTTCGAAAGGGAAATGGAAAATCGTGTTCTGCTTTGATTTATAGAGGTAGACTGGCCGAAATCTTCAATGCAATAGCGAGGCTGACAGAAGCGAGCGTACTAACCATTTTCCTCATTTCTTTGAACTTGGATAGAAAATTGACATTCTATCATTGTATATGCATTCTACTAGGTGAAATTTTTCAGAAAGTAACTATGTGTATACATATATATATTTATACGTGTGTATATATATCAGGTGAAAATTCGTAAATTTTCAGTACAAGAACGCCTAAAGAAAATACGTCATTAAATCCTGTGTCATGACCAATGGATTTGTATAGGAAATGAATGGAGGGGAATTTTGTATGGGAAATAAAAATTAATTTTGCAAGGAAATTAAAGCGGTCCGGAATCAACTAACATAAGAAAAAGAAGAAATAAAAGTTTATTTTATTCGATATTTTTAAAAATGTTGTTTTTACAGTAAATGCAGCTACTATTATAACTGTTATAACAACAAACTAAGCATTTCTAATTTTACAGTAATAAACTGTACAATTTCTCATTTTACACTACTAAACCGTAAAATTGCTGATTGACAGTAACAAACTGTAAAGCTGCTCACTTTACACTCCATCACTGCATTTTACAGTTTTAAACTGGAACCTCTGCTGCCAGAATTATACTCTTGTTTGTACAGTATAATACAGCTAACTTTGTGGTAATAAACTGTAAAATTTGCGGTAATAAACTAAAATGTGTAAATTGCTGCTTTACACTAATAAACTGTAAAATCGCTAATTTTCAGTTTATTACTGTGCATTTTACAGTTTCTTACTGGAACCTTAGCTACCAGTATTATACTGCAAAAACAACTTTACTTTTTGCAGTGTACAAATAAATTCTCGTTCAGTCGGCACTGAAGCGGTAAATGCAAATGAGTTTTGGAAAGTGCATAAAATGTATAATTTAAAATATTTATGCTACTCCGGTTCCAAAAAAAAAAAAACTACTTATACCATTAAAGTTTCCAAAATATCAATATTTATACTAAGCATTATGTAGTATGTAAATAGATGACCGAGGGTGCCATGCAAAAATTCTAAATTTTCAAATAAAGTCGTGAATTTTAAAAGTTTGAGAATATCTGATTTAAAGATTTCAAGAGAGAATTAATTTTAACTTTCCCTACAGCGACACCTTGCATCATAAGCTCATAAAATATTATTAAATGTAGTGTTTTTTGAACGCTGAATTAGAGTTCTGATTTAAACACATGTTGAAATTTAACACATTTAGCTTAAATAAACATATGCGTGCATACAAAGAAATTTAACAAAATCCTGAACAATTTGCTTGTGTACGATTTTTTGCGAACGTCTCCTTTATGCACCATTTTCTTGGTCTAAAAATAGTTCTTCGCTGATTTGTTAAGTCTTTTAATAACTTTTTTTGAGCTTTTACTACGATGTTTTGTTTTACTAAACACATAACAAAATATTTTACTAAAAACATAGTTACTAATGAAGCAAATGCACCCACAGCTCGATCATAGCATCCTAAGACTGCAGTTTTGCCCTTATTAACTGCAGTCTTAGGATGCTATGATCGAGCTGTGGGTGCATTTGCTTCAGTTCTGCCTCAACCCTGGCTTACGGGCGGTAACTCATTGCATATAGTTACTAATGTTTTTCCCCGATATTTGTTTTCATAATGACACTTAGATTTTTCGCAATGCGATTCCTCAAATAAGGGGAGATAAGAAAAAAAAAAAAGCCTCGCAATAAATTATTTTTGTTTTGTTTTGTTACAATTTAAAAGCAATGTGACTAATTAAATTCCAAAAATATTTTTTCTTAGTACGTGCAAATAAAAGTGATATGAGATCTAAATGCAAAACTTACAACGCGGCAAGTTTCACAAATAATTGAATTTATTTTCTATGAATTTCGTGAATGTGCAAGATGTAAATGAAGATTATTCCGCACCAGACCCATTTTTTAAAATTTTCCGTAAGACTTATTTAGATTATTTCATAAAATATGTAATAAATTTTGTCACGGGTTGCATAGTATGTAAAAAAATCTAATCCTTTTGTAACACTTTCTTCGCTAAATATTTTAAAACTTCAGAAGTTTTGAAACTGCTTTTGTAGTCTTCGCTGAAAAAAATGAAGGGATAAAATACATCTCCTTTCAAAAAACTGACAAGTTTAGTAAAAACTTTCTGTAAGAATTTTTTTTTTCATTATCCGGGGATATTAGTTTTAATAATAGCATCAGAAATGCTTTCTACTTGGATGGGGAAAATATTTACACTGAACATATGTTTTCGCACGGAGAGAAGCTTAATTGGTTAAAGTATTATACTTGAGCCCTCTTTTTTTTGGTTTCAAATTATTTTATACCCACTTCGTATTCTTTATATTTTTATGCAAGTAAATATAGCTATTACGTGATTAAGAGTCAGTTTCTTAAGAGAGTCAGGCGGCTTGGATAGTTGACATTTTTGATTGTTCTAAATATTTTAAGATGTATTCGGTATACATAATTATTAGACACATGTTTTTTTTTTTATCATTTGGCTCAGAAAAAAAGGCTTAAAATTTCGGGAGTACCAAGTTTGCTTTTGTCTCTTTCCAGAAGAAAAACGTTCCAATTGGTATCAGCCAATACATTTTACATTATGTGTTAAACGTGGCACTAATGATATCAGTTTCTTGCTAAAGTCTTCCTTAGCTTCTTGGGGAGATCGGCGTTTACAGGTTTAAGTTAAGAGAAGGTCTTTCATTTTCAGAAACGCTTTCTAGTAGGGGTTTGTCAATGTCTCCCCTTTCTTCGTACTATCTGTATAATTGTCTCAAGACAGTACTTTTTTCTGCAACACGCGATTTTTACATTGCTTTTCAAAGTTTTTTTCCCCAAGAGATAACTATTTAAACCCGAATTTTTGACATTTATTACCATGCTTTTTTTTGACTTTATGGTTTTTAAGATTTCAAATTGACCAGCCGCAAGTTCAATAAGGGAACAAATTTTAGAAACATGGAAAAAAATAACAATAAGTAATTTCTTTTTATAATCTTCGGGTTTCTTGACCAAATTTTGGCACAATCTTGGGCTTTTCAAAACATACTAATGGCAGTTGGCAGCCTTGCTTATTATTGATACGATGATCGTTAATAGTTTTATACTTTCTGCTGGCAACGAAAGCGTCATTTTTTCTAGCATCATTATTTGGTCACAAGACATTCCGCCCCTTTAAATCCGAAAAATGAAGATGACACACACAGATTTCACTCGGGTGTTATTAAGCGGATCGCTGGATTACGGGTGCAGGCGGATTAGAAGGTTTACTGTTTCTTTTTTTAGTTTTTCTTTTTTACTTTTTGCAAAATCTATTTCCTGAAATTTTAAAATG
The DNA here is from genome assembly GCA_038373865.1 of Uloborus plumipes. Classification (NCBI taxonomy): domain Eukaryota; kingdom Metazoa; phylum Arthropoda; class Arachnida; order Araneae; family Uloboridae; genus Uloborus; species Uloborus plumipes. Next base: position 34,394 of record JAXGGA010011792.1, on the reverse strand, counting down.
TTATATTTCCGTCCCTTAAAGTCAGACTAGCGAAAATTGCATTAACACTATTTTGCAGGAGAGCGCAAAAAAGTTTTTCTAAGGCACACAAAGTATGGGATTTTGCTTCATTTTAACACTGGTAAGTATAAGTATTTAGAGATGAAATTTTGTGTGTTTGCGTGCGTAAAGAAGTGTGTTATCTTTTTACCTGGGATGATTTTATATTATGATATTCCTTTTGAAACGAACGGTAAACGAAGAAAAAAAAAAAAAAACTATTTTAAGCGATACTTGTCTAAGATGATTGACTGTTTGTCATTTTATATACGTCATTGCATTCTTGTAAAATTTCATATGTTAGCATTTGAATCACTAAACATGGATTAGTAAAGTCATTATTTCATTTGTTCTGTATGGTGATCTCTTTTTACACTCAGATGTCTGATGTTTTTTTTTTTTTTTATGTGGGTAAAAGAAAAAAAAATCCTTCAAAGTTTGAAAGACACCAACATATGTGACACATATCTACAGGAATAAAGTTTGGCTCGTTACTAATATCTTCTTTCATTAAAATTTAAATTTTTAACAGTTATAACACTAAAAATGAATGATGTTGTTACAGTATAATACAGCTAATTTTATAGTAATAAACTGGAAAAATTGCAAATTTTACAATAATAAGCTGTAAAACTTCTAATTTTTGAACAGTAAACTGGAAAATTGCCAGTTTACAGTAATAAGCTGTAAAATTACTTTTTTAACAGTTTATTACCGTGCATTTTACAGTTTTAAACTGGAACATCTGCTGTTAGTATTATACTGTTGTTTTTACAATATAATACAGCTAAATTTTACTTCAATAATCTGCAAAATTTCTAACAAAATAGCTAGTTTTACAGTTTATTACTGTGCATTTTACAGTTTTAAATTGGAACCTCGGCTGCCAGTATTATACTGTAAAAACAGTTCATTTTTTGTACTGGAAGAAACCCATTTTGTAAACGTAGATAAAACAGCATATATTTCCTGCGAGGCCTTTGATTTATTTATATCGTTTCTAAAACATAAAACAATTATTTTTATCATCCTATTTCAATCAGAATGTATATTTTGAAGGAATGGCTGACGTTCACATGGCATACCTCTACAAATGGAATCTTTACTAACCTGAATACCCATTTAATTATAACTCGCATAATGAAAGAAAAAAATGAGTTATTCAATGTTGTTATTAGAAATGAGAAACTCAATAACATTATCAGTAGCAGTTTGAACGAGCTTTAAAGTACGTATACAGTAACAATCTAGCACTTAATTTTATAGGACAATGAGAATAAATGTAGCTCATAGAAATCTTTTGTACTAGGCCTATCATTATATTGATTAAGTATTCATTTTACTAATTAGTAGCGTTTTCAAATAATTGTTTGCTCTTTGTACAATCGTCGTAAATTAAATCTGAGTAGAAATCTGGACAATTTATCTACAGCAATTATTTTTCAGAAAGAAGACTTGTTTACTTTATTATAAACTGCTCATTTTAATGAAATGTTGCTAATGTAAGGGGGAGAATAAACAAAAAACTATAAAAGCTTTTAAGAATATGATAATTTACCCATCGACTGATAAATACAAGTACCACTTCTTGGCATCAAAAAAACATGTACCAAAACTATACAGAAAAAAAAACTTGTTGTTTTTACAGAAGAATACTAAAAGCAGAGTTTTCAGTTTAAACTGTTAAAGCACAGTAATAATCTGCAAAACGAGCTAGTTTACAATTTATTCATGTAAAACTAGCAATTTTACAGTTTACTACTGTAAAATCAGTCATTTTAATTTATTACTGTGTTTATTACTGTTGTAATAACTGTTGCTGTTCTTTTTTGTTGATATCAAATAGCTTCTTGATCACGCTTTGTCAACAGTAAACATTTGTGAAGACGTTGAATTACCGATCTAGTGAATTTTTTCTATCCAGCATAGGAAAAGAGGGGGGGGGGGGTGAGATGAATGGCCTTATTGGTGTACACGACCCTCTTTCAGTAGCCACCTTATTGCAACAGTTATGACCCATTGTAACATAATGAAGTAAAACGTTAGATTTGTGTATCGAAACATGGAAAAGAAAAATACTTGTTCCCAACAATTTTAACCCATTAAAGCCTACCCTAGCAGCATCATCTCATCGGCCGATGATCGGCCATTCATCGAAACCCGATGTAATTCTCATCGGCCGATGATCCAATGTGTCTCATCGGCCGAGCAGAATCCGAGCAGCCAAAATCCGATGAGAATACGATGAGATTTGGAGCAATTTACGAGCAGAACAGTCCCGTGCCGAGGAATTTCATCGGGAAACTTTATCGGAAGGATATCGTTTTCCGATGGAATAGAGCTCATCTTATTTTCATCGGGAAAATTGATCGGAAGGATATCGCTTTCCGATGAAAAGTAGCTCATCGAAAACCGTGCTCGGATACTGATCGGAACGATGTCATCGTGCGTTACAGGATCAGTTTACGAGGAGTTTGTTGATCGGCCGAGCAAAATCCGATGAGTTGATGCTACTTGGGTAGCGTCCCTTTTTAGGGACGGTCCAAAACAGGGTTTGAATTTTCCCAAAATGAACATTTCAACCAAGTAATAGTACTTTCAACCAATTAGTACTTTGGTATTGTTTCAATTCGTTATTGACTGATTGCAGCACATAACCATTGTAAAGTGTGTTCCGTAGCAGTTTTAATATGATCTTTATCAAAAATCACATCGTTCACAATCTCAAGAAAAAAAAGCTAAGTTTTCAAAGTTATTCCCAGCTTCCCAGTTTATGCTAATTGCTGATTTTATTCCTTCTTATGAAATGTCTATTTAAATATTATATCGTAGGCAAAAAAAAAATAGTAAAAAAAGTATGTACCCTCTGGTGTCTATCGTAAATTTTAAGGGACGATTTTTCTTCCCTTAATAAAAAAGATATATTTGACATGATATTTTTTTATTACTTTTCCTGTTTATTAAACACTGTTTGTAACCAGTATACAAAATATTTTTGGAAAAAAAATGCCAGGCATTAATGGGTTAAATTTTTTGAACGAAGATGTATTTAAATATTATTTCGTTAAGCTATACATTAGTACTTAACAATATATTTTCAAAAAATGCTCCCTACAAAGAACGAAACAACGTAGATCATGCCAATTTCTTCCCGAAACCTTCACGCTCCATCTCTGAAGATTTGCTGCTTAGTAACTCGAAGTAAAATTCATATTCTTAGCGCTATCAGCAGGTGAATAATTCATCTCAAACATGCAACGAGTGAACAAATTTAGCAATTCTCTACAGACAGTTTCATTACGAAATTCTGACGTGATTAAATTTATGAAGCTGAACAGTAATTAATGCAATTTATTTCCTCACAAATGTCTCGAACAGTGATCTACTATGTAAGTAACTTCTTTAATTAAAGCACAGCCGCTTTCAACTTTAACGTCCGCGACATTTTGCCTTTGCATAAAGTTTTCTCTCTTGAAATTGAGGAAGAATATTATAAGTTATTTGAATCGTTAATGAAGAATACTATATCATCCTACAGTACAAAAGATAAAGTATTCGAGTAGTGTGTTACCAATAAAAATATAGTTTAATCCCCTCTTTTTATGAGAACTATAACATTATTTTCGTCAGTGAGAAAACACGTTTTTATATGAAATGGACACCAACATTATTGTGCACGAATCCTTTATTTTGTAAAATTTTAACACTAAAATAAGACAAAAAAAGATAGTATTTAGATAGTTTTCAAACAATTTTTACTTTTCAAGCCAAAAAGTACACAAATCTCTTGTGTATGCTACATCTACAACGGAAAGAAAAGAACTTACTTAGGAAGATTAAACTACTTTCGAAATTGCATTACATTCGTTTTATCAAAGGCTGCCTACACGAATTCCCATTAAAATACACAGTACTTCAATCAAAGTAAGAAACGAGGTTTGCCACGAGGGCTTCCATTTCATTTTATGCTCTTCTATAAAAGGTTAAAAACGATGATTTTCAGGTTTTTGTGTTCCCTTTGTAGCATTACTCAGAGTTGACTTTCTTTCGTCTATGTAGTTTTGTTTTCTTTCTTGAACTCCAGATCGAATTGCATAACGATGGTTTTACAACCTGTTTGAAAGCGCTTTTGTCCCTTATGCTTCAGAAGCTCTTTGATTCCTACTTTTTGCACTATTTATAGCAAGTAAATGAAAAATGCGAATCATTTATTTATTGATGAATGCAATGATTTTAATTAAAAAAAAGTTTGTAAAAGTACGTAATTAATATTCGTTTTTTCAACATTTTAAAAATGAAAGCGTATTTATAATCGTATATATAGTTTTAAAGACTAAAAAATACACTTTTAAAGCTAATCAAACTAAAAATAAGATTTTCAAAACTATTTTATATCGGCTAAGTTTACATGCATTTATATTACATCAACATGCAATATAGTTTAGCCGTTAGTATTAATAATAGTATTAAATATATTACTTTTGTATTTGCGAAGAACGTGAATTTTATCTTTATTTCAGAGTTACATACAAACAAAGGTAAGCTTAGCTAGCCCAAGACAACAACAAGAACAGCAACAACAAGGTAGGTCGACCAGGTGAATGGCCCCCTCGTAATTTTTCGGGAAAAATAAGTTCAGAAAAAAAAAAAAACTCTTAGATGAACTGGCATTAGTGACGTCCTTCTACACTTTTTAAAAAAGAAAACTGCTCGAAAATGCCATGCTCGAAAAGTCTGTCCACTGGTTAGGGTGTTCATTCACCTTGTCGGAAACTAACTCGCATTTTTTTTAACAGCTACACACATCATTTAAAGGGTCATCAAATTACTGTCATGTGGCATTTGCTACAATTTTTACCGATGCAATGAATGCTTGAAAACGGGGTTCGCTTAAGTGTTCTTTCCACAGTATGTCTATCCTTTACGCAATCAACTATCTACATCAATCTGGTAGCAAAATAAAAGGTGTAATATATTGGGTTTTCATAATCGTAATCGTAATGATACTTTAGCTTTCTGGTTTTAGCATCGTTTTGGTTGGTTCATACTTGTGTTCTTGTGAATAAACGTTCGTTGCATGTTCTTGTGTGTCGTGAGTATTTTCATGATATATCGTAGTTTAGTACACAAGTTATGCTAAGCAGTATTTTGCTTTATTTAAACTTAGTAATAAGTTATCATAAAAGGAATGTTTTTATTTACTCCCTAATATCCGGGAGCAAAAGTAAACATAATTTAATTTTCCTACTAACAGTCATAAAGTCAAACATTTTCAAACTTATTTACTTACAGAGAGTAAAGTCTTGGTCAAAACGCATACAATCCTATGTCTTAGTTTGTCGAAAAGAAAGTGAAGGATGTAAAGTTATGTTACAAAATGTTTTCCTTTATCCCAACTGGCTCGACAGTTTTAGTCATTCGGCACCTAGTCATTAAAGAAGGACTTGTCTCTTACACTGTAAAAAATGAATGTTGTTTTTACAGTGTAATGCAGCTAATTTTATAGTTAAAAAACTGTAAAAATTGCCAATTTTAGAGCAATAAACTATGCAATTAATAACTTTACAGTAATAAACTATAAAACTGCTAATTTAACAGTTTATTACTGTGCAGTTTACAGTTTTAAACTGGAACCTCTTCTACCAGTCTTTTACTGGTGTTTTTACAGTATAATATAGCTAAATTTTACGACAATAAACTGTAAAATTTCTTCCTTTACAGTAAGAAACTGTAAAACTGTTAGTTTTACAGTTTATTACTGTGCATTTTACAGTTTTAAAATGGAACCTTGGCTGCCAGAGTCATACTGTAAAAACAACAGCTCATTTTTTCCAGTGTAGGGATAAATTTTGAACTGTCCAAGAAAACCAGTGGGCAAACACGGCATTTTCTATCAGTATTCTTCCTGAAAATGTATAGGAGGAAATGACTACGGCCAACTTATATAAGAAAAACTACGAGTTGTTCATTCACTTGCTGATCTACCCTAGAACCAAAACATTAGCTGCCCTGCTTTGAGGAAAGAAAAAAAGGTAACTGCGCAACGTTTAACATCTAATTTTGTAGGCATTGTTCATTTTTATATTCCAACCAGCTGCGTGGCCCAGCTCTGCCCGGTCTACATTGAGAATAAAAGTTATGCCAAGTGACGCATGTCTAACAGTCACGGTTTCATAAAAGTTGATATATTGGCTGTACGCAGTACGGAGAATTAATCAATGGCCGAAAAGTTTTAAATCCTCCCGTTACAAGAAAAACCTAAAAGCAAAAACAAGAATTTTATTTGTTTACACTCAAGGAAAAAATGACAAAAGGTATTTATTCAGCTTTTTTGTTCACGCTAATGAGTTTCTTTCATACTCGTACAGACGACTTTAAAAATAAAATTTAAAATTGATCTTTTCAAACTTAAAAAGCGGGTATCTTTTTTTTCTGGGTGAAGTTAGCGGTTAGGAGTTTTTAAAACCGTCGAAAGGAACCCCCTAAAATCTATTTTTCACGAGTTTTCCAATTAAATCAATTCCAGATTCGACGTAAACTGTGAATTTGTATAGGTAACATACACGCACATAGCACATACATAGGGGAAGACCGCCTATATTGGACCACTGCTTAAATTGGACCTCGGGCCTAAAATCTAGTACAGAGATCTATGATACACTTTAACGGTAGAAATATAAAGTTTTAGGAATAAAATCAATGTGTATGAAGTTTCACCAGTCTGTGAACTGTGTAGCGTGAGTTACGGCATGATTTATGTTGAAAACGTGTAAAATCTTATTTTGCGGACTTGTACTTAGTAAGATAGTACTAAAACTTGTAAGCTGAGATAAACTGCTGATTACATCTATGTATTTACATGCGCGATTGTGATATTTTTTGGCAGAGAAATAAGCTGAAGAATAAAAAATGGCATGTTTTCCTTTATTGGGCCGAAAAAATTTTCCTATATTGGACCAGTGGTCCAATTTAAGAATATGATTTTAAGCAAGACTTTTTGTTAAGTTTAACATAAAGTAAGTGACTCATCTGATTTAATAGCGTAGTTTAGATTATTTTAAGCATACTTTAACACCTATTCACGATATTCATTTTTTATCAAGCACATTTTCGAGTAGCAGCTAATTTTAGAAATGTATGTTTTTTTTCTCTTTTTCCATTAGACTGCAGTTTCAGGTTGTTAAACATAGCTATTAGTTTAAGTAAAATTTATGCTGGTTTACCGAAAAAGAAAATATGAAATTCTTCGATTTGTTCAAAAAGATTTTTAAAAGAAACAATTGAAGGGTCAGGGGGAAAAACCACGGTAGTCCACTTTTTGTTGAATTTAAACTGATGCTACCACCTGTTAGAAAAATAAGTGTAATTTCGTTTAGTATATGCAATATTCGTGAAAAAACACTGTTGTCCATGTATTATTGTCATTTTAGAACAAGTATACTGGGGAAGTTTATGAGTTCGTAAAGTTTAAATTTCGTTTTTCTCAAAATCAATCAAACGTGACTACCGTGGTTTTTCCCCCTGACCCTTCAATTTATATGCTACTAAAATGTTCAACGTAGATGAAGCCGGTCTTTTCACTAACTAAAAGCCTCAAAATATATTGATGTAGAAAGGTAAACACCAGTTTGGAGCAGTAAGTATACATAAATGAGAGAACATCCAATGAGATCCATTTCCCAATATCAAACAGGACTCTTATGAATAAACCGCAGTCAAGGCCAGGGCAAATGCTGTAAGTAGATTCTAAAGAACAGGAGTTTGGCCTGTCAATTGACATATGTTTAATGACATTGAATTGGCTGCATCAGAGTTAGCAGTAAGTTGTCTAGATAAAAATACTCAAAGTGAAGAGGCTACATAATCGGTGTAAGTTGTACTATTGTACACTATGCACAAGAATTAGCTATGATTTAAATTATTACAAGCTCTGCAGAATCAGCGGATAGTTCTCATTAAACAAATACATAGCTCTCAATAGTGTAAGTTGTACTATTGTACACTATGTACAAGAATTAGCCACGACTTAAATTAGTACAAGCTCTGCAGAATCAGCGGATAGTTCTCATCAAAGCATGATTGTCAACTCCAACTATGGTTTTGTAAAGCACCGGCTTACATATCATCTTACCTAAAAAATAGAAAGAACAACAAGAAGTTCTGTCAAGAACTAAACGAGCCTACTTTCCCGTACATCGACATCGGCATTCTCGCATCTGATCATTATTCTCTTGATTATCTGAGACTTAAAATTATGTCAAACATACCTTTTTAGCACTTAGAGCTGATTTCGAAAAGCAAAATATACCCCTTTCATCAGATGAAGTAGACACGTAAAAAATAATTAACGAATAAATAAAGTTTTGTCGCACCTTTTAAAGAGTGTAACTGTTCCTCCGTAGAAAAAATCCTCATGGTTTTCAAAAAAAAAAATAATAATAATAATAATAATAAAATAAATAAATGAATAAATAAAAGTACAAAGAGCATCAAAACACATTTTATCAAAGAAAGAAAAAAAAAAGAAAAAAAAAACTCGTCCGTTAATTAAATGTCTCGAATTTCACTTTTAATCTGTTGGCAGTTGTTAAATATAAATAAAGAATAAAATGTTCTCGTGAATGAAAAATTTTTGTTACAAAAAAAACATCGTCTGCCAAAAAAAATAATAATAATAAATAAAATAAAACAAATTTATAAATAAACAAAAATTCGTCTGCACAGTCAGTAATTTTTTTTTTTTTGAGCCTGCATTTCCGCCATGTTTGCGGAGTCGGAGTCGGAATCAGAGTCCTCATAGAAGATTACTCAGAAAGTACGTTACAAACATTATTTATCAAAACCATTTTCTTACAAAGTTAGTTTGAAGGAAATCCGACTTTAAGTTCAGGATCAACATTCAACTTAAATTCCCCGTAGACGCTAATGTTAATTTTTTTTTTTCTGAACGGTTCAATATTGAACGAAAAATGGTTCAAATCAAAAAGCAAAATATGGGAATGCATGGGAAAGCCTCTCCGAGATCTTTTAAACAAAAAAAAGTTTATTCCATTCGGATGGTTCACTCAAAAGTTACTAGGTGGGGAAAGGTTGCTTGAACGGTTCAATGTTGAACGAAAAAGGGTTCAAATTGAAAATTTTAATACGGTAATGAAGTATCCTTGCTGAGATCCTTCGAACAAAAAAAAGTTTTTTTGAATCGGACTGTTCACTCAAAAGATATTAGGGGTGACAGCTTGATTGAGCGGTTCAATGTTGAACGAAAAATTGTTCAAATCGAAAATGTAGATACGGGAATGAAGTATCATTGAAAAGATCTTTCGAACAAAAAAAAGTTTGTTCAAATCGGATTGTTCACTCAAAAGTTAGCATCGCGGGACCGGTTGTTTGAACGGTTCAAAGTTGAACCAAAAATTGTCGAAATCAAAAAATCAAATATAGGAATGAGCTGCACTCGCTGAGATCTTTCGAACAAAAAAAAAATTTATTCCATTCGGACGGTTCACTCAAAAGTTATTAGGTGGAGAAAGGTTGCTTAAACGGTTCAATGTTGAACCAAAAGTGTTCAAATTGAAAATTTAAATACGGTAATAAAGTATCCTTGCCGAGATGCTTCAAACAGTAAAAAGTTTGTTTAAATCGGACTGTTCATTCAAAAGTTATTAGGGGTGACAGCTTGATTGAGCGGTTCAATGTTGAACGAAAAATTGTTCAAATCGGAAATGTAAATACGGGAATGAAGTACCCTTGAAAAGTCCTTTCCAACAAAAAAAAGTTTGTTCAAATCGGGCTGTTCATTAAAAAGTTAGTATCGCGGGACCGGTTTTTTGAACGGCTCAAAGTTGAACCAAAAATTGTTCAAATCAAAAAATCAAATATGGGAATGAGCTGTACTCGCCGAGATCTTTCCAACAAAAAAAAGTTTGTCCAAATCGGAATGTTCATTCAAAAGTTATTAGGGGGGGGACAGACAGACCGACAGACCGACCGACCGACCGACGCACAAATTCCCCATCTCAATACCCTACTTTCAAATTTTTAATTTTTCGATATTCATTTTACCTTTTTATTTTTTTAACTTGGCGATATTTTTTGGACTTGGCGATATTTTTTAGATGCATTAAGCTACTTTTGATATTTTTTTCGTCTTTCTTTTATTTTTAACGGGAAAGTAGGCTAAAAAGGAAGGCTATCTCAGCAATCATTCTAACGCCGTATGAAAGAAGCATAGAACAGAAAAAGTCACAAGAAGAAGCAAGAAACAGCACAAAACAGTTATTGCAATATTCGCCATAGAAATAAAGTGCAAAACATGATTAAGTGTATGAAATGCCATCGGTGAGTTTATCAACACTGCCTAAGTGAGACCGAAGCAAAAGAAATTCTATTGCAAATCCCGGAAAAAAGCTATATAGTTCAAATATAAATTATTCTATGATTTCCTTGCACGGTCCAATTTAGGAAGCGCATGGTTCAATATAGGCGCATATATTCCTAAATTGGACTTTTGCAACTTTTTGTAAGATAATTTTTTAAAAAATAATTTCCATATTTTTAGAAAATATAAGCTCCTAGGGCGGTTCCTGATTAAATTTAGCTCACGATGCCCTATTTTGTATTTTTGTTTTGCTTTACATTGAGCGACACAGGCCTCCTGTTCTTAGGGGGTCCAATATAGGCAGTCTTCCCCTATATATACTCTTCGTTTTATTTATACGGGTTAATTAAAATTATAACTAAAAATACAGAGTGACTACTCTACAGCACTATATTATTTTTGGGTTATAATCTTTGTTTCGTTTTTACAGTTGAGTTTTCAACACAACCAAAGTATATCAAGAAAAAGACCAGCAAAAGTTAATAACTAAAAGAAAAAAGGTTAGTTAAAACAAAGTTCTAAATTAAAAACACTATCTGATTTACTTAACCAAGAAAAAATATCTACAAAAATTCAACTCAGAAATTAAGTTAAAAATATAAATTCATTGATAGAAGAAATATATGAACTCATCGGCTTGCAGCTGAAAAGCAAAAGTACTTTTCCATAGTCAGCTTTTTTACTCCCTCTTCCAAAGTTAGTTTACTACATTAAAAATGTGTACCAAGCGTACACCAGATTAAACAGCTATTAAGTCTCAACCATTAACTTTTCCCCAAAGTTTCTAACATCAGGTCAATTAATTATGTTTTAATCCAGAATTTTTTTCAAACTGAAGTGGTGACAGCCAAGAAGCAAAACTTAGAAAAAGACGCAAAAGTAATCATCTCAAGACATATTTTTTCAGGGCAAGTCAAATATCTTGACACTTCCTTAATTGGCACTCTGGCTTGGAGTGATAGTTAACACATTTTTTGCTCAATCTCGAAATCTTGATGTTTCTCAAACTTTGGCTTTATTTGATACAAACTTCGTCGTACATTGTGTTGACTCAAAAAATGAAGCATTAAAATATTTAGCTAGAAAGAATATTTCTTGCATACACTGTTAAAAGTAAATGTTGTATTTACAGTATAATACAGCTAATTTTGTGGTAACAGACTGTAAAAATTGCTAAATTTACAGTAATGAAGTGCAAAATTGCTTCTTTGCGGTGATGAACTAAAATTAACAATTTTATAGTTCATTATTGTGCATTTTACAGTTTTAAACTATAACCTCTGCTGCCAGTATTATACTGTTGTCTTTAGAGTGTAAAATTGCTATACTAGACAGCAACTTAACTTAACACTGAATGTCACTGTGGGTGGAGCCAATAAGAGCTCACAAGCAGTCAGCGATCTCCTCTAATTCGCCAAGTAGGCTGTGACATTTTATCTAGCTCGTTTTTCATCGGCTAACGTCACGAAACGTTGCAGTGTATTATAGTTTTACAAACTGTTACAGTGCGTTTGACAGTTTTAACTGAAACCTCGGCTTTCAGGATAATAATGTAAAAACGACGGTTTATTTTTTAAGTGTAGTTTTATTTTGGGCCAAATTAAAGAATGAAAAACTATTTGATCAAGCTTATTTTAATAAACTATAGATTATTTTTTTCTAGAAAACACATATCATGAAAAAAAGACAGCTAACTGCATTAGCACATACGCGGCGCTTTTCTTTTATTCCCAATATTTGGAAAATATTTCACAACATAAAAGCATACACAAATCTTAATTTATAATGCTTAGTGTCTATTTTCCGAAAATTTATAACTCCTAATTCGCATAAAAGCAACAACAAATAAATAATTCACTGAAACAAGGCATTCTTTGGGCCGTATTTTCAGGATAAATTATGAGCTCAGCGAAAATAGGAGTGAAATTCTCCACAAGGAGAACAACGGAGGGTCTGGAAAAAATCCAATTTTACTCTCGGATTCGCAGATGTTACAAAGATTTTTATTGAATGTAGATGAGAAAAATATGCATTTTTCTTTCGGGTTTCGCCGTAATGTATTCAATGCTTATCATTAAATTTGAATTTTTCCATGCGTCTATACATATGTCTAGAGGCGTAAATAATAACTACTTATTTTTCCGGGTCGCGAAAACTTGTGTCATCTAAACTTGGTATTAGATGTATTTATTTGTTTTCTTGCCTTTTGTCCCTGCAGTTGTTTGTAATGCTTTTTTGAATATAAATATTTTTCAGATACTGATATATTGCAGTTGTCTTGTTAAAATGCCTGAAACCGAAAAAAGAATGAAAGATAAAAAAAAAAATAATACTCTTATATTATGGAATCAGTGCAGCTGTAGGGTAAAATACTTCAGTTTTCTAGTTTAGAAAAATAATATGCCTTGGATTTTATTTATTACTTAATAAGAACTATGTTACGATTATATTATATTAGGGAGACCGGAAAGTACCGGTTCTTCTTTCAAAAGAAGAACCGGTTTCTTCGTGTTTTTAAGCAAAGCGATTGTTAAAAGTTTTTATTTTAAATCGCGATGCAATTATCTTCGTTATCAAGGGTCTTTTTCCATCTAATAGTGAATTTTGAATCAATGATAGATAAAAAAAATATTTTTGAAGCAAAATAAAATCTTGAATTCAAGCCGAAATTTCAGGTTCTTGTATCATTGAAAGTATTATAGTGATCGGAAGAAAGGTAATCCGACTGCTTTTTCCCACACTGTAAAAAATGAATGGTATTTTTCGAGTGTAATACAAATAATTTATACTAATAAACTGTAAAAGTTGATAATTTTATAGTACTAAATTGTAAAATTGCTAGTTTTACACTAATAAACTGCAAAATACTAATTTTACAGTTTATTACCGTGTATTTTAATATTTTCTCCTCCCCTGACATTACACCATCTTACACCTGACACTACACCATCTGATTTATTGCGATCTATATATGCAAAAAAAAAAAAAAAAATCTTGAATATTGCCTTGTGTTCACGGTGCCATTTCAAGATATTTTCCTCCAAAAATCAAGAATTTTTGTATCGTTCCGGGATTTAAAATTTATTACTAGAGGGCAAAAGGCCCTTGATAACGAGGATAACCATATAATAGACTAAAAATAAAAACTTCTAACAATTGATTTGTTTGGAAAACAAAAATTTACTTTAAGGGATGACATTAAGGACGCCATTACTTTAAGGTCCCCCTAATATATTCATGAAATAGTGCATAATTTATTTTCGCTAGTTGCAAGATTCTAGTTTTTTGCCAACTGATACAGATAAGATTTTTGCAGACATTAATGTTCAGAATATCGACAATTTTAGCGTTGATTGCATAGGAATCTTTGAAAATATTTGCTTTTAATCATCTTTCGTTTTTGAAAGATTTAGGCATAGAAAAATACTCCATGAACACTAAGTACTTACATTCCCAATAACTGTTTCAGCAAGCAGTATTCAAGGCACGAGTTCTTTTTGTTGTCGCCCCCATCCCTTTGAAAAAATATAAATTACGTGAGGCGTATTTCTAATGCAAGTTGCAGTGCAGAATTCAAGAAAGATCGCTTTCTATTTTGTCCTAAATCAAGAAGAATTTAAATCAGTTTTTCTTTTCGTATTTACGAGTTATTTAAATAAACGTGCACCTACTTAACAGTAAGTAGGTGTACGTGCTCAAGTAGTAAGTTTTCACCGAAAACGAACTTAAATCACAAAATTCAAGTAAAAGTAAAGGTAATAATTTCATCTCTAAGTTGATAAAGAAACACTGACATACGAAAGTTAAGGTTCAATCAGTTTTCTACTTCTAATTTGCAAATGAATGCATAAAGAAAAGCAAAATTGGAGGAAATGTGCTTTAAACAATGATTTATTAAATGCGTTGTAGAAATTTGCGTCGGAGTGAACATCAGGAAAAGTGCTAATTTAAGTCACAAATGAATTTGTCAAGCAATATCAAATGAATACCAAAAGTTTTTCTATTTTCATATGATAATTGTCGTCGCACATACAATACATGACAAAATTTTTAGATTTTACTTTAATTTGGGACAATAGAAATATTTTTATTGCTTCAAAGTCATGTCGGCAGCGAGTCATTAATTCGAATCGTAAATTTCAAAAAAAAAAAAAAAAAATCCTGTGGATTTAAAATGAAAATTTGTATGAATGTTTCAGATGAAAAACTCATATAAATTCTTATTTTAAGCCATCTTTTATAAACTATCCCATAAAACATTACATGTAGTGCATAAATTTATGTAATTATATCTTATGATTGAAAATTAAGTGGAAATTCAAAGTTTGAAAAAAAATTGTGGTGCATGGAGCATTTTAAAATTTTGTTAAAATATTTTTACATTTTAAATTAAAAAAAAAGTATTCATTGTTTTTGCACAATTTTTTTATGCTTTTAGATGTAGTAAATATACAAGCACATAAAGTTTTAGACATTTTTATCAATAATTAAAAAATAATTGTGTCCACTGTAGCCTTAAGCCTTGTTCTAGCTCACGTAGTAACCGTAGAGAAGGACTTGTACCAGCAACCTATCTCCCAAGATTGTCCCAAAGATGCTCCATTGGATTCAGATTGTGCTCCACCATGGAACGGAACGCATCCTTTATATGATAAACTGTGATGCTGCTAACTGCTTCAAAAATCATTACATACAGCTGATGCTGACTTGTGACTTAAAACATGTATACGAGAGATTTTATGTAACTCCAAGCAAACAAGTAATAGGGCGCTAGATCAGGTGGTGTCCGGCTATTTTTCATAGCTTTGCAGGTATAGCCGATGCTCCTTTTTATATTTTCCACCAGGTTTACCGGAACAGGTTCGTCATTTAGGGGGGTCAGGAGGGTCAATTCCCCCCCCTCCCCGACTTTGAGAAATCAATGCATTTACATCTAAATGGGCGTGGTTTTTGATGTTTTCCGATGAAATTGCATTGTGTTTGTACCCTTTGACATCCCCCCCCTGGAAAAATTTGAAATTCCGGCCTGTCCTGGAAACGAAAGCTCTTCGCTCAATACAGGGAATAATCACCTAGCAGTAAACAATATCTTCAGGAGGAGCATTTTTTCAAACCCATGCGATAGAAATCACGATGTGAGCATTTCCATGGAAATGTATCGTTATTTTTCCAACAGCCTGTATTTTTACCACCAAAGAAAAAACAAGAGAGATAATACTAATTCTTCTTCTGAGAATAATAATAAAAATAGTGGGAATGTAACGGAAAAAATATTTCTGCAAATGCATTCGGAATTTTCTCATTTCAGATGGAGAAAAAAAGAGCTACAGAAGAAAGTTCTTTGTGATAGAACAAGTATGTTATTTGGGTTTGAATAATGAACAGTGTAAGTGTAAGCAGGTAAAATGCGATCGAAATCTAGAAAAACTATTGCAAAAATGTTTCCAAAAAGAAAACATGTATTCTTTAGAATGGTTTTATCTTATATTTTAAACGCTCACATTTGGCAGATACTTTAACTTTCATTCTTTTTATAATATATTTATGTTTCTTCATTTTGCTTACAATCATAGAAAACGGAACTATCTAGAAAACATTTGTTTAAATAAAAAAGAAAAATAAATCTCAAAAAATAATTGAGAACAATGTGAACACTATAAATGGAAAATGTACCTATACAAAATTCAGGTATAAATATAATATTGACGTTTTGAGCAGTAGTGCCACTACGGGAAGGGTTTGGAGGTGGAGGGAACTGTCTCTTCCGTGGTGAAACCCTTCTGGGGGTGACACCCGAAAATCGATTTTAGGAATTTTTTGAAAATGAAAATATCTGTGATTTAATTCTGAAATGCCCCACAAATTATATCTCACATTATAAATGAGCTATCGTGTTAACTAAAATAGCAGTGTTGCGAGGAGGAAGTGATTATAGATGAGTGTAGGGTAAATTTTATTTAGAATAACTTTTAATTGTCTTTTAATGTAAACTTTTGTTGTAAGGAAGAGGTGATTATGTATGAGTGTAGGGTAAATTTTATTTAGAATAACTTTTAATTGTCTTTTAATGTAAACTTTTGTTGCAAGGAGGAGGTGATTATGTATGAGTGTAGGGTAAATTTTATTTAGAATAACTTTTAATTGTCTTTTAATGTAAACTTTTGTTGCAAGGAGGAGGTGATTATGTATGAGTGTAGGGTAAATTTTATTTAGAATAACTTTTAATTGTCTTTTAATGTAAACTTTTGTTATAAGGAGGAGGTGATTATGTATGAGTGTAGGGTAAATTTTATTTAGAATAAATTTAATTGTCTTTTAATGTAAACTTTTGTTACATCATTATTTATTTAGACTAAAGTAGGGGTTCCCGTTTGAAAATTCCGACTTTGTGTTCATTTGACTTTGCATATGGCCCCTTATAAAAATGTAACTTAAATAGTTTTAAAGAACACTTTAATCCATGCCAGATGGCATCTTTCTCTTTTTTTCTTTACAAGTAAAGAAACCGAATAATTAAGAGTATTTCGCTTTTTTTTCCTATGACGACAAACGCAGTACGATTTAAACATCCCACGCATTTATACCTTAACCTAAGATGCATTCGTTGCTTGTTGGATACTGACTTTTTTGACAATTGAACCAAATAAAAAATAAATTGTAGAAAATAATTTTGCCACTTTATTTTTTCTATATCGCTTCGATTTACGTTCCCTGTGATTTTCCTGTTTTCGCAAAGTATAAAATCACTAAATGGTGAACAAGGAGCAAAGGATCTATTTATAAAGAAAGAAACCGCTTAAGCGGTTTTTATTTAATATTTTATTTCCAGAACAAGTCACTGAAAAGCTAAACATCCAAAAAAATAAAGTAAGATAAACCTTTTCATTTTTTATGAACTTGGACGAGTATTCTTTCAGTTTGAGAAAAGTGGTTACGTGTAAGAGTAGAGTGGTATGTTATTTATGCAGCAAAATGAGAAGTTTAATGGCAATAAAGTTGCCCGAAATTTAGTTCTTATGGAATTGTAACGATTTTTCACAAAGAAGAAGAACACTCCTCGAAGGCAAAATGACCCTTGGTGGCCACCGAAGCGTAGTTACTTCGAAGGAACTACTTGCAATTTACTTTTCTCGAAGAAAAACATGAAAATAAAAGAAGTCATTTAAACTTTTCTTGGCATGAGTGTGATGCGGATTTTAAACGAAGAATTTAGGGCTTCTTCAGTTAATTTTCAAAAAATACCCTCCGAGAAAATGTTTACTTTGCTTATTTGGTGAGAGAATAAAAAAGAAAATAGAGGTGAAAAGATTAATAAAAATTTGATAAGGGTGTTATTTTCTTGTTTTATTTTTGTATAATAAGCAGTCGTTTTATTTTTTATTTTACTCTTATTTATTTATTTATTTTGTGGGTTGGTGGTTAGAATGCAGTTGTGTATGTACTTTACAATAATAACCAGAAGCTTTTTATCAGAGTAGTTAGAACAACTAGCTTTATTTAAAAGATCTGTATCTATCAGTATATCGTTGCTATTTCTTAGTAGGTGCCTTAAAATCTAAAATAGTGCTTGGAGTGAGCAAGATAACAATTCAAACATTTATATCCCTAGTTTGCCATGAAACAATGCAAAAAAAGTTTTACAATGATTAATCTCCTAAATATCGCCGATTTTAACATCATTCAGTGGATTTTTCGCAAAATATCGCCAATAGCGCCAAATTGAACCCAAATAAAAAAAAAAAATTCGCCAACTTGGCGATATGTCGCCAAATTGGCGGCAAATAGTTGGCGACCAAAAGCTTGGCGATATATCGCCAAGTGGTCGCGCCAATTCATATCACTTTTGTCTGCATTGAAATTAACACTGATTTACTCCATAAAAGGGGTAAAACACCCCCTTGGGACATTCGAATGCAACCCCAAGGGAGATGCACAAAAATAAGCCAAAAGAGAAAATAAGAACAATTTTGTTGCTCACAGAAACCAACAGAAATCTTACCAAAGTTTAAAAGAAGAAGAAAGTTTTCTTTCCTAGCTTTAAAAACAAAACAATACATTTTCCGAAATGAAACACTTTAAAAAGAACGTTGCAATATCGCAATTTATACGATATTTGGTTAATCTGTGCTTTGGGTACCCTTTCTCGCTAAATGGGCGATAGACGCGCCAAGCGTGGTAACCCTGGCTATTTTGCGTAGTTTCTCTCGGAGCTTTCAACTCCGGGAGACAACACGCAAAAACGCGCCAGTTGGTGACTTTTTGAAAATGCGCCAAGCAGGGTCCCAAAGCACATTTTCACCGGGAAAAAGACAGGGTTGCCAGAGAATTGAAACAGAAAAATACTACGCCTCCTCTAAAAAAAATACTACAAAATACTACTGTTTCCAAACGTTGCCAAAATCAATATTGCTGAAATGCGAAATCTATGAAAATGAAAAAAAAAAATCCGCCAAATCTTTTAATTAAGTCATTAAAGTATATTGGAAACAGGGTTGCCAGAAAAATACTACGCTCCTTATTTGGCCGAAAAAATACTACCGTAGTATCAAAAATACTACGTCTGGCAACGCTGGAAAAAGAACGAAACAAAAAAAGGTATGAAAACGTAACCATGGTAACAACATGAAAAGTTGATTTCCGTTGATAAAATAATTCATTTCATCTCTATTTTCAAACAAATTTTATTCTCGAGCTCAACCATTTTAGAATCGTTTGGCTTGCTTTGCTGAAGGTAAGCCTTGAATTTCCGGGATTCTAAAAACAATTATTACAGCTCTTCTAATGCTCGTAGAAACTTCAAACTGACATCATTTTTAGCAGAAAATTTCAAGCTTTCGAATGACATAAGACTTGAAAATGTGTATGAAATATTTCTTCCCTATTTTATCGAATTTTCGCTAAGAATTAGAATAGAAAAAGAACGAAATAGAATTTTCGAAAAATCGCTTCGTAGTGCATAACCACATGCTACAAACTAATTTTGTGCCAAATTTCATGAAAATCGACCGAACGGTTTTGGCGCTACGCGCGTAACAGACAGACAGGAAGAAGGAAAGACAGACAGACTCACCTTCAGCTTTATTATTAGTAGAGATTTTCTGGTCTACAAAAAAAGTTGTGACTACTGAAAAATGAGTTGCAATTTTTTTATTTCCATTAGTAGCTCACTGGTGATCAGAAAAGTATCCCCGTTTTCATCGTAAACAACAGTAATACAACATTGGAATTACATCATTCTGCCGAAAAAGTTAAAGTACTGATATTTAGACTACAAAATCCAATTAGAAAAAGTAACATCAAAACGTTTTGTGCTTAAATTAAGTATTTCAAAACAATTCACTTAAAAGTAGAACTGTGTGAACATCTTGATTTCTTTTAATGTTTTTGTTTTTATTTATTTAAAATTGAAAACTACTTTATTCGAGTTGGACATTTTTTGAGGTGGGAATAAACAATTAAACTAGCGACACTGCTACCGTTATCGACGCCTATGTATACATGTATTGTACACATATTTTGTGTATGTATGTACATAGATACACATGCATGTTGGCATTTTTTAAGATGCGGGGGATGGGGGGGGGGAGCTACAGAAGATTCTAAAATTATCTAAGTAGTTATTACAGATTTTACTTCTGTCAGCACTCCGGGAGTGCCGACAGAAGTGAAATCTTTTGGACTGTATTTCCGTCTTTCTTCCTTCTTTTTATTTATTTATTTATTTTTTTTTTGGTTAACCCTACACTGCATGATTTTTTGTTCTTTGAAAGACATATATATGTTTTTTAGTGTAATAAGAAAACATTGGAACACATTTTTAAAAAATTAATTTTGAGGATAGATGGTTATATTTGCTTTAAAGATACCTAATACTTGCTTTTTATGCTTGAGTCGTTATATGCATGGTCGTAAGGAGAAATAAACCATGTATCCAATTGGCAACGCTATGCAGTGTAGGGTTAAATCACTTTTGCTGTCGGGGCGATAAGAAAGCTAATTAAAAATACATAGAAGTTTTAATACACGGCAGGTAATACTTTTTTAGTGAAACATGCTACGAAAATTGCAACCCTTTGCTTTGGAGTTTTAAGAAATCATTTTCAAAGTCAAAACATAGCTATACGCGGAAATAGTTACCGATATTTAAAGTTTTTTTTTTTTTTTTTGCTTTTTTAAAAATGTTTACTCCATTGCATAACACAAAGGATTCTTTTAACACCAATACACAATAAATGAAATTTTTATAGTAAAGGTGACAAGGAATCACACATTTTATCACGTTTACTTTCAGGTAAACTTTATTTCTACTACCAATAAATATTTCTACTACTAATATAATAACACTGCCCAAGGAAAGTCAGTGTGATGTTCGTATGTGATGTTTGAAAAAACGAAATTTAATTTCTTGGTATTCCGAAAAACTAAAATTTATATCTGAAAATGTGTGAAATGTTTAGTTAATTTAAATACTTTCACTACAGGATGCGAAATTTCATACCGATTTATTCAGTTTGAAAAAAACGTAGATAGATTATTGCTTAGTATCCTGAGAAAAACGTTAATTTGATTATGTTTTACGTGAACTTGCATGACCTATTTGCTCATATATTGCAATTATATATTGCAATCATATATTGCAATTTTGCTCATATATTGCTCATATTATTCCAGGAATTTTAATGTATGTATGTATATCAGGATAACTAATTACTACGAATAAACTTTTTAGAAACATTTAACAGATGGATTTTTACAATATTTATACTTAATTAAACATACCAAAAAGCAATACAATGCTATATCTATACAAAGAAAAAAGTAATTCATAGAAAACGGGAACGCGTATTATAATGCAGCTACATTTGATGGGGGGGGGGGGGGGGAATATTATTTGAAAATTTGGAGCTGTACTTTCTTGGACTTTTTTGAAACTGTGGGCATCTACCCAAATAAAAACCTAACGAGTTTTAAACAAATTTTCCTAAAATTGCTCCAAAGGCAGGGCCGTCATTTCAAGTTTTTCCGGGGGGGGGGGGGGGGCAAAGGGTACAAACACAATGCAATTTTATCGGAAAACATGAAAAACCACGCCCACCTATATGTAAATACATTGATTTCTCAAAACCGGGGGGAGGCAATTGATCCCCCCTGACCCCCCTAAATGACGTCCCTGTCCAAAGAACTTACAACATTATCTAGAAATAAACATTTTACTCTTTAGATTGTGACTTTTAATGCAAATGAACTTTTATTATTTCGAAACGATATTTCTGGAAAATTGCTTCGCAGAACGTATAATACATGATTTAAATATTAATACTTAAATCTTTGAGTTATGGAATTTAGTATTTATGAACTTTGAAAAAGAGGCAATTGTCTATTGTCTATTACTCCAAGCCCTCGCTTTACATTGTATTATTCTGTCAAGTAAGTCTTGTAACAAAAACACTTCCATCTTATCTTTGAAAACTTCTTTGAAACAGCCCAAGTAGCATCAACTCATCGGATTTTGCTCGGCCGATCAATAAACTCCTCGTAAACTGATCCTATAACGCACGATTACATCGTTCCGATCAGTATCCGAGCACGGTTTTCGATGAGCTACTTTTCATCGGAAAGCGATATCCTTCCGATCAACTTTCCCGATGAAAATAAGATGAGCTATATTCCATCGGAAAACGATATCCTTCCGATCAAGTTTCCCGATGAAATTCCTCGGCACGGGACTGTTCTGCTCGTAAATTGCTCCAAATCTCATCGTATTCTCATCGGATTTTGCTGCTCGGATTCTGCTCGGCCGATGAGACATATTGGATCATCGGCCGATGAGAATTTCATCGGGTTTCGATGAATGGCCGATCATCGGCCGATGAGATGATGCTGCTAGGGAGTGCTTGTAAAAACTTTCTTTGAAGAGAAGCAATAAGCGCTAAGTAAACTGTGTTTTCTTTATGCAAAAAAAAAAAAGTTTTATTTTAGTGTTTTCCATCAGGTATAGGAAAATTGAAAAAAAAAAAAAAAACCGTCATCTATTAAAGAAATAAACATTTTGTTATACAGCGCATTATTTTACGGAATTCTCGTTTGAAACATTCTCTTTTCAAACAAAGCTACTTAGTTATTTCGTCACGTTGAATTTTACAACAAAAAATAGCTATACTAATAAAATATTTCTTCAGAAGCTCGTTATTTTTGTTAGCTTTAAGAAACTTCATGAGTCCAAACATGATTTTTCTATGCAAAAATATCCTTGTTTAAATATTTATAACAAGAACTTTAACGATGTATTAAAAGCTTCTATGTTCAGATCTTCTACACGTGGGTATTTGTATACTTTGAAAGGATATCAAATTACGTAAACTAGTTTAAAAAGTAAATGCATGGAAAATGGAAAAAATGTTTTTGAAAAACATGTATAAGTGAAAAGCAGAAAAGAAAGGTTCGTGTATTAACTTCTTCAAAATAATTTTTTTTTTTTTTAAACAGTATTGATGACGAAGACCACATTATTTTTCGAAGTAAAATAAACCTATAGTTAGGTGAATGCGTTCATGTAATATTTATCATACACTGAAGTGACAAAAGTCATGGGATACCTCTTAATATCGTGTCGGCCCTCCTTTTGCCCGGCGAAGTGCAACAACTCGACGTGGCATGGACTCAACAAGTCGTTGGAAGTCTTCTGCAGGAATATTGAGCCATGCTGTCTCGATAGACGTCCATAATTGTGAAAGCGTTGATGGGGCAGGATTTTGGGCACGAACAGACCTCTCGATGGTGTCCCATAAATGCTCAATGGGATTCATGTCGGGCGATCTAGGTGGCCAAATCATTCGTTGGAATTGTCCAGAATTTTCTTCAAACCAATTGCGAACAGTTGTGGCCCGGTGACATGGCGCATTGTCATCCATAAAAATCCCATCGTTGTTTGGGTACATGAAGTCCATGAATGGCTGCAAGTGATCTCCAAGTAGCTGCACATAAGCATTTCCAGTCAATGTTCGGTCCAGTCGCACTAGAGGACCAAGTCCATGCCATGAAAAAACAGCCCACACCATTACGGAGCCACCACCAGCTTGAACAGTGCCTTGCTGACAGTTTGGGTCCATGGCTTCGTGGGGTCTGCGCCACACTCGAACCCTACCATCGGCTCTTACCAGCTGAAATCGTGACTCATCGGACCAGGCCACGGTTTTCCATTCATCTAGGGACCAACCGATATGCTCACGTGCCCACGAGAGTCGCTGCAAGCGATGTCGTTCTGTCAGTAAAGGCACTCGAGTCGGTCTTCTGCTGGAATAGCCCAAGAAATCCAAATTTCTCCGCACAGTTCTAGCAGACACGTCCATTGTACGTCCCACATTGATTTCTACGGTGATTTGACGCAGTGTTGCTTGTCTGTTAGAATTTACGACTCTTTGCAGACGTCGCCGGTCTCGATCTTTAAGTGCAGGCGGTCGACCACTGCGCTGTCCATGGTGGGATGTTATGCCTGAAATTTCATACTCTCGGCACACTCTTGACACAGTGGATCTGGGAATGTTGAATTCTCTAACGATTTCCGAAATGGCATGACCCATGCGTCTAGCTCCAACTAACATTCCGCGTTCAAAGTCTGTTAATTCACGTCGTGCGGTCATCATCACGTTAAAACCTCTTCACATGAATAACTTGAACAGAAATGAAAGCTCTGTAAAAGCACTGCGCATTTATACCTGTTCTATGCGATGCTACTGCCATCTGAAAATTTGCATATTGCTATCCCATGACTTTTGTCGCTTCAGTGTATTTGGGAATAAAATTAAACAAGGTGTGTTTGTGGAGGAGGATGGAACTACTCCGGGAAAATTGCTGTCTAAAGTAAATGCATGCAAGTTTTATGATTTTATTTTCACTTTTTTTTAACATTAAATATGTATATTTTATATCTGTCTCAAATTAACCCATTTATGCCCAGTAACCTAACAACGGGAACGCTTGTTAGTTACTGACAAAAACCCGTAATGTGTATATCATTTTACTACAGCTGTTTTTCGCAAGTTAAATAGTCCTTCTTGAGAAAACCAGTTAGAGCCACTATTTGGACGTCAGAGTTTATTTATTGACAGCTATTTTCAGATAAATCAGTCAAGCAACGATCTAGCATGGGTAGCTACTGAAAGTAAGTTTTTTCCGCTAACTTTTTTTTTCATAAAATTAAACTATTTTAAAATGATTTGCTTAAAATTGATCACAGATGCCTTCTGTAATGTTACTTTGCAAAACTCAAGTCAAGTAGGATCGAATTTTGCTCACATATATGCAAAATATCCCATAAACAGGACGGTTAATAAGTTACTAACTATCGCAATGGTGAACTATTTTAAACCTAAAGTGTATGTAAACCATTCCAAGTAAGAGTTTTAAGCAGATAAAAATTGAAAAAAAAAAAAAAAAAATGCTTAAAAAAACTTGGGCATAAATGGGTTGATAGCAAAAGAAGTTTATAATGTCTTTTTAGAATGTCAGATGAGTTGTTATTTACGTCCGACGTGCAGCACTATTTTATTATTTACAAATTTTGATAAAATATGTAACTTCCCGATTCCTTTTCACAAAGTAATTTTAAGATCATATGTATTCACGATGCGAGGATCTTCTTTTACAAAGTAATAGCTTCGCTGATACCACATATGTTTTTTTTTTGCTATACACATGTGTTTTCAAAACAAAAATGAAGATTGTTTATTTAGTTATTTATTGAGGCTAAAAGCAAGTGAAGGTGAGGTTGATCTTGTAGATTCTGAGACTGAACAAAAATTTAAAGTTTTCTTTCATTTAAGAATTGTGCGAATGTCCCCCCCCCCTTCCAAGATGATTTTAATGACAAGAATTAATGCTTTCAAAAAAAAAAAAAAAAATGCCTCGGTTTTTTCTAAATGCAGCGTTTTGTAAGCTTTTTTATGCAATTGAAGCATTTATGTTCCATTTCATCTCAATAAATGTATGAACTGTTGCACAAAACTGTTGCCTATACAAAGACTTAAGACTCCAAATATGCTAAATTCTTGTTTAATTGCATTGAGTAATGAAAAACATGAACTCTTATTTAACGCCATCAAATTTAAAAAAATCCAGAAACTATATTGGCTATGTAACAGAAGTGCCCTACGCGATACATCCATTACTGATCAAAAATGAAATATGACATAGTTTAAAAAATGTTTCTGGAGATCTTTAAAATTTACTTGCATTTGTAGAAGCTGAGTTCCCGTTCTTCAGAAAGTTCATGCAATGAAACAAAGACTTTACGTATAAAAAGACTTTATAAAAAAGAGTGTTTTGTACAAGAATTGAAACCTAAGTTATTATGAAAATGCTCTAATATGAGTCGGCTTACCTTACAGTGACATATTTCAGCACAAAAAGGTACTAATGGAACTAATGAAGCTAGTAAATTAGTTTCGTACGTAGCATAAACTCCCTGAAAATATTTTTTATAATACCCATCTAATATATCTAGATAAGTGACATATGAAGAGAAAATAAAAAATGGTTAATTTTCTAAATAATGAGTCTTAAGTAGTGGACTAGTTAAGTTCAAAAAAAAAAAAAAAAAAACGCAACAAGTAAATCTAGACCACGGAGTGATGACATATAAGCGAAAACGGACCACTTCATTTTCAAATAGGCTGGATTGGCAAGAATGTGTAAGCAGTAAAGTCTCCCGATTGTCCTCTCTAAACTAACCTGCTTCAAAATGAAGTAGTCCGTTTCCACTTCCAGTTACCCGCCATCTCTCTATAATCTAGCTTTACTAATCCGAAGTTTCAGCACGCACTTTTCCATTCAGCATTAATTTCTTCGTGTTTATATAAATTAACAGCACATTGTTTCGATAAGAATTGCTGCTAGAATTCATACCAAGACTCCATTAAATTCCTTTTAGAGGAGAGAAATGTAAAAAAGCAGTAAAGAGCTTATTATTAATTATTTCCAGTGGGAATAAAATGTAAGAAAATGCGACATTTTTTATTTAAAAAATCAACAAAACACTCAAACGTATTTTAAAAATAGCTTTTTGTTAAATTTCAATTCTAAATTCAAAGCATCAGTTTTCTTCATTTTCGACGCGTATCTCAGATTTAAAATGTGTGAAATGCGCTTGTAAAGGCGTTGAAAATATCTCAGGTTAATTGGATCAATCTCTGGTTAATTAGATCAATATCTCTGGAGAATTAAACTACTTTCTCTAAATATAATATTTTTTCAAAAAGAAAAAAAAAACATCAATAAGTAGGACCAAAGAAACACTATTGGAAGAGAAATACGCTAAAATGGCCTTTAAAATATACACAAAGTTAATGCCGATTTGTGCTAGTTTTGCTGTTTTGTTAAAAACGCAAATACTTTCTAGAACAGTTTTATTTTGATAATAACTCAGCTGAGAACTTTAAAAGAAGTGTGAGAATTAACTATTTTTGTTCATATTTTTTACACCTGAGATAGATGAATTCCTGCTACGTGCTCTTATAATTTTTGCATTTCATTCACTTAACACATCAAAATAATACAGTTCGCAAAAAAATTACTGCTTTGCAATTCCATCTTAACAGACGTATTAATTGAAGCTTTAACACCCTCCCAAGACCTCAAACACGCTAAATCCGTGTTTAATTGCATACACCTTATAAAGTACATTAACTCTACTTTTATATTATGCAGTTAAATTTTGCAATTTTTCAAAAACAATCTTTTTTTTTTAATTTTTAACTCCATAACAGACATATCTCACAAATGAGAGACGTTTTTTGGCCTTCAGAATCACCTCAAACATTTCTGAAATTATACATGCAAAAAATTTACTCCGTAACGGGTGTATCTTGTAATACACGTCCGTTACGGAGTCCCCCCCCCCACCCACTTCCCCCACGAAAAATCATAAATACTGTTGTTAGAAATCTTTCAAATGTAACTATTTCATTGAAGTGTTTCATGTTCTTCATAAAGCTCAAGCAACAAAACCAGAGTCAACAGATTTGGAGTCTTTTCTGGCTTTTTATTAAAATGAAATTGCCCATAGCAAAGGCCGAAACTACAATCTCTGGATGTTATGACCAGCCGGACTGTATTTTTTTGTAGGTAACATCGTCTATATTTACAGCCTTTATCGATATCCTTCGTTGATTTTAAAGCAGTAGTAGGGTAGTAGGAAATAGAGGTTTGGTGATAAATGTGCTCCTAAGCATGCTTTTTTGCCATTTAGACAAACCTAGTATGGTCATATACATACATTTAAAGCATGTTACACTACCTCCCCTAGCGGAGATCCGATTTGTTATGGCCAAACTCCATCACCTCCTTCTGCTCACAAGGAGCATATAAAACAGAAGAGAAGTTGGTCGTAAAAATTCTTAACTTGGAGAAAGTTGTGAGTTGGTATCACAACCCCCACCCCCCATCCCCACACGCTCTTTCTCCCCTACCAGGAGAACATAAAGCAGGAGATGAGAAGTTCAACAACAATTCAATAAACTATACACACATCTGTCGTGCTAACTTCCACTGCAGAAAGTTCGACTTGCTACAACCCCCTCCCCCTCTCCCCATCGGGAGAGAAAAAAAACAAAAAATGAAAAGTTAGTTGTACATTTTCTTAACTTAGAGTCAATTCCGACGTGTTACACTGCAAAAAATGAATGTTGTTTATAACAGAACAATCTAGCTAATTTTATACAGCTAAATTTTATAGAAATAAACTGAAATTGATACTTTACAGTAAGAAATTGTAAAATAGCTACTTTTACAGTTTATTACTGTGTATTTCACTTTTAAGCTAGAACCTCGGCTGCCAGTATTATACTGTAAAAACAACAGTTCATTTTTTGCGGTGTAGAACCTATTTCTCACCAGGAAAAGATTAAACAGGAGAAGAAAAAAGTTCAAGTAACAACAATTGAACAAACTTATATAACAGCAGCTCGAACTTAACAACTTACCAATAGCTGGAGCGTAGATGTTAAGATACAAGCAATCCTCACTCTGATGATTCAGGTGCGGAATCAGCCTCTTCAAGTACCGCAGCCTACCATATGGCATTGTCTTAAGAGCGTCCGCATCGTCTGAGATATCCGGGTACTTCTGGGGGCACACTGGACCCCAGATATCGGCTATTCGAATCCCTTTCCAATGAGGAGGGGTCACAGGGGGCATGAATCTGAGTCTTCCAGTAGGTGCCCCTGCGTAGGGAATACCCAGGAATACTTCCACCGGCTGTAGCTCCCGGTTCGACAAGGTGCTGATGAATCCCCTTAGAGTACCGTAGCGGGTATGTACTCACTCTGGTGCTGAGGTGTCGGGTTTCTATGTCTGGCTCGTATATTGAACCGGACACTTTGATTAGAGACGATATCAGCCATAGGAAAATCGCGTACACTTCACGTTTTTGTATGATCTGTGAGTGGGAGGGAAACATAGTTTTATTTTGAAGGTTTTCAAGCCAAGTTTTTGAAACTTTCGTGAAGTAAGAGGAAGTCGGTAATACGGAAGAGCATGAAGATGAAATATGTATTTTTCTCGGAACATATTATTCAATTCATAGTGGCAAACTAAATATATTTGTATTTTATTTATTAGAGCTTCACGAAGTATATTCTATCGTAACATGCAAATACTCGAGATAAGATTCCTATTGAAGAATAACACTACTGTCAGTTTAACAACTTCATGAAGCATTATATTGAATTCTATGACATAACCAGTTTTCATATTTTTTTTTCTTTCTTTTAAAAGAAATCATGTTTTATTCTGTGCCCAGCATGTCATTTTTTTTTCATTTCCACGTTAAAAAAAACGTCTACAAACAGTTACAGCGATTCCTTAAAATCATTCGATATGGCAGATCGCTAATTGATATGAACTTCATTTTCTTCACTTCATGAATTTCAATGTTTTTAAACCGTTAGCAACTATGACTTTCCAACATCAAAACATACATTCGTTAAATACGCAAAATACGACACATCTTTTTCTATGAAACACAGTTATAACATCACGGAAAAGAAGTCACGATTCATAACACGTGATAAGTTGAATTTATCACATTTAAAATAATGTATGATATTATGTAAATCACATCATGTTTACCATCAGAACAATTTATCTTTGTCGATCCAATTCTTTTAAAAGCAAAGCAGCTAATGAAAATTTGCAGGTGAAGCAATTATAATAACTCTTCGAAAGATTTTCCTTAACTGAAAGCAATAGTGGAAAATTAAAGAGTAGAGGGGGATTTAGTTACAGTCCGTACTGTATTTTTTCACTGCACTTGTCGCCGGTGTTTTTTTCTTAGAAACTTGGTTTTACAGTAGTCACACGTGCTGAAGAAAAATTCATGCCATCCTTCTCCGACGGTGCTGTTGCTGATGACGCAACCTGATGCTGCTCCTCCTCTGGCACAATCAAGAATGCTCTTGCACCGCTGGGAGATTCGGAGGAGAAGGATGGGAATGCTTCTTGCGCGTGCGCAGTAGAGAAGTTTAGCTGCACTGTAAATCATGAATAAAACATACTTTTTTTGGTATTAAATACGCTGTTGGTTTCATATTCAATACGCTATAAGTTAACTGTTTTTTTTTTTTTTTTAAAGTACCTCGATAAAATGCTTGATTGTAAAAACAATGTGATTTACCTAATATCCTACATTTTAATTGCGATACGTACTACTTATTTGTATTACAATACGGTGGCGTAAACATATCTGTTATTAAAATCTGCAGACATAAAATAAATTTAAGTAGATCTTCAATGTGTTTGGTGATGAAAAATATTTATTATTGACTCACAATTTCTATTCCGTGCAAAAAATAAAAACGGCTATTTACAGAAAACGGGGATACTAAATATCTGTTATTTGCTCAAAATTGCAGAAATAAACATCAGTTTAAAGCATTTTCCTGCGTTTTCTCCACTAAGAATACAATAAAACACTAGCTAACAAATAAATCAAATTATTTTTATGTTCTGCAATTTTTGGCTTTGTAATATTCATACACCCTATTGGCAACCTTATCCCAGGTAGCACAAATAACCTTTAAACGTTTTTAAGCGGTTGTTACAACGTTAATAACCATTTTACAACCTTTAAAAAACGAAGTCTGCTACTTGGGATGTTATAAAGAAATTAAATAGTTATAAAGTTTCATACATTGAATGATATTATTTTTCTATGCCATTTAAGAGATTCTTTAACGCTGATTGTCGTCTTTTCAAATCATTTTATTGAAGTTGAATCAAAAACAACTAAATAAATGGTTGATATTTTTCTTAACACTGACGTTTATTATTCAAAAATGTGTTAGTTTCAATTACGCTTTATTGGAAACATTTTGATTAACGCTTCTTTACAAAAACATTTAAATTAAAGCACAAACAAACGCTGTACGTATTCAAGTCTAAATACATTAATTATTACTTTTAAATCTTATTTCAGATTTCAAAATTCGTGCTCTTAAATTCAGAAAATTTAAACTGCATTTATAAGACTTTATTTTTAATAAAACCTTATTGCAATTTAATCTTGGTTTAAACATGTAAATTCTAGCTCGAAGTATATTTAAAAAATCTATTGAATAGTATGTAAAGATAATTCAAATAAAACAATAAATTCAATCTATTTTGTTCTTGATAAAAGACATAATTAACACACTATTCCTAATTTCAAAAGTTCCACTTTACTTTTGCATATGCACAAAAGGTTTAAAAATGATTTTTTTTCTCTTAATTCACCCCAATAGAAGTTAGTATACTGTGGAATGTATCTATGTATCAGATTAGAATTCAGAAAATTTCAATTAACTTCTCCATCTTGAAGAAGCAATTCGATGCATACCTAATGATGTTTCCGAAACCGAATAAAATTTTCTTATTCCCTTAAGCACCTAATGAATATATATTTTCCACCTACAGTGACTTTGAAAGCGTTCCTCAAAGAAAGAGTTTCAAAGTTATTTCGAACGATATTTTATTATTCGTAACAAACATTTTCACAATTCAATACAGTAAAATGATGTTAAGTATTTATTGTATAACCTTTACGTAACATCAGATTAAAAAATAAAACATTTCTTAAAAACCTGTTTATACGTAAGAAAGTGATGCAATCTTAGAAATTATCATCAAACAATGTATCAAGCTTAAATGAATAAATCTGATATATTTCCACGAAATTTCTACCTGAATAATAATAAAAAATGATCAAAGGGAGGAACTGTATAAATGCTTAAAAGTACATACATACAATGCTTAAAAATACATAATTTGCAATGAATAGTTCGTAAAATTATGTGGAGAATTTTCAAGAGTTTTTCATTTAGTATTTTTTATTTGTTTTGTGATAATCATATTACTTTAAATCTTCATTCACCCCATCTTTTATCGACACTATAAATAAAAACCGCAAATTTTCTAAATTTAGGAATGACTAGTTAATCATAGACAAAATTATAAATTAATTTCTTTTGATTTTTCTTTACTAAAAACGATGTATAATTGAAAAAATCGTACAAAATTGAGGATAACTCTTCATTTAAATGAAAAAAAAACTTAAATGAAAAATATTTTACTTTATAATTTTGTATAATTACATAAAATCGGTATAAAACTATGAATTCAATGGCTAATCAGCGGTAGATGAAAGAATCTCATACTTAAGTGAAACTAAAACAACTTCGATATAAAAAGATCCTCCCCCACCCCTTTTTTTGTTGTAACATCGAATTTGCACAAAAATAAAGGCGTTCAACTACACAACCAAAATACTGAAATCATTCTACAGTTAAACGTGTTTGAATTATGTTAGATGGACGTAGGACTAAAGTTGAAGATGTTAAATTGACTTTGCTAGGACTTTGTGTGAAAACACACTAAGTAAATAAATAGGGACTGAATAAGAAAATGAATAAATACAAAAGTGAATACAGTCGACGTTAGTTATAACGACCACACGTTATAAAGACCATCCCAATGTAACGACCGGTGAGAAAACCCCCAACTATATCCCAATATACTCTATGTTCTACCTCTTACAGCGACCACTCGTTATACAGACCGTTTTCTGTAGAACGGAGACGGTTGTTATATCGAGCGTCGACTAATCCCTTTTAATTATTTATTTTGTATTTATTTTTAAATACAAAATCCTTTTTCAAAACAAAAAATGTGAGCATGTGGAAAAAACACATGTGACAAAAATGGATAGTTTCCCACAAATAAACACTGCACTAGATATTAGATGGTCTCAATAATTGTTTAAAATGTTAATAACAAAAATATCCTTTTATGATGATAAAAATAATTTTTGACTGCAAACAAAGTATTGCATTGTATGCATCCATTTTTGACAATTGCGTGTATACTCATGCATTTTTTCATCTAAAAGAAATGTTTCCTAACGGAAGCCAAACTGCGTGTGTTACTACCTAAATAAATAACTACCAGATAGGTAGCATTAAATGCAGAGTGAATAGCTCGCCATACCGGCCACCTTGTCTAGTGGTCAGAGCAGGGCCGGACTGGCTATGTGGGACTTTGGGAAAATTCCAGAAGGGCCGGTCCCCCGAGGGCCGTTTTTTTTTTTTAATTTAATGAATAAAAAAAATGAATTATGGGTGTTTCTACCTTCTATCGCCATCTTTGCTGTAATGCTAATTTGAGTAAGGGTTAATTGAGTAAGGTGTATGTTAAGGAACAGGCTGCTTAACTTCCTCCGGGGCCTGGTTAAGCTCTGTGTTCCTTTTTTTTTTCTGTTCCTTCCGTGACGAAAATGGGCCGCTCGCGAGTTACCCAATCCACGCAAGGCCGGATTAGGGATTACTGAATATGAAAAGTAGGCAGCTAAACAAAAGAAGGCCCCTTCCCTGTTTTTTACTTCCTTTTACGCAGTAAAGAAAGTATTGTGATCGCGAATTTTTTTTTCCTCAAATTTGGGTCTAAATTTTGATTTTGCTAACCCCTGAATGAATGTTGAGTCGTTTTTTCGACTTGTCAGCACGTGCATATGTACCTGCCAACATATAACCAGCCGAAAAATCCTTTTCAACCACCCCCGAGTTGATTACGACGACTTTTCTCGTGACGTCTGTATGTACGTATGTATATGCGTATGTATGTATGTGTGTCGCATAACTCAAAAACTATATGCCGTAGAAGCTTCTAGCTTGGTATGTAGGCTCTGAGGGGGTCTAGTTGTGCACCTCCCCTTGTGGTTGCATTCGAATGTTCCCAAGGGGGTGTTTTTCCCCCTTTTTAGGGTAAATCAGTGTTAATTATACAGATGAATTGGGACGACCACTTGGCGATATATCACCAAGCTTTTGGTCGCCAAGTGTTTGACGCCAACTTGGCGACATTGGGGCCCCGAAATTCTCCTAGAATCTAAAATTCGAATGCACTGGTTTCAGATATAGCTGCAACCTGTAGCTAAACGAACGAGCTTTTTTGCAGCCGGGGACTAATATATACCAATAGGCTAATAAGGTCCAACCTAGGGGCCCCGCTCTGGGGGACAAAAATTTGTTTCATAAATATTTTAAAAGACGATGACCTATGCTCGACTGGAATTTATATCAATAGGCCTGTGTGGACCGGCTTAGTGGCCCCCAATTTCGTTCACCGTTGTTTTAAATTACGATATTATGCTATAGGGCCACAAAATTCGACTGGATTCTAAAGCTCCAATACGATGGCTATAGCTTTTACCAACCAACTAAACTACCGTTTGTTTGCAATACACCGCCAACTCGTTCATTTCGATCAATGGACTGCAGTTTCGGGCTTATTATTCCCTCATCAACATGGAATACGAAAGTAAACGAGTTAGAGGGAGGTGAAAATCATCTCATAGAGCAAAGACTGGTAGCTAATGAGAAATTAAAATACCAGCGAGCTGCCGCACATGCGCACTGCTTTGTACCGTTTGTTTGTTTGTTTTTCTTTTACA
>JAXGGA010011791.1:0-41082 GCA_038373865.1 Uloborus plumipes | reverse complement strand
GCTACTTGAAATGTAACTAGCTAATCAATCTGAATCCATTTCATCCCTTAAATATATATTTTTTTAGTGCTAAAACCATGCTATATTATGCTAAATTGTGCTGTAGATCCATTACTGCTTTATTCAATGATTTTTTTCAACATGAACCCATTATAAGCCCATCTTGAAACTTTTACAGCCATTTAAGTAGTGTTTTAGCATTTTTATAAAAAAATTTGAAAAAAATTGAGGCGGCGCATTTTGAGAAATTTAAATTTTAAATTTTAATTCAAATTTAATTGAAATAAATTCTTTTTAGACCGAATCATGTTGTATATCATTCAAAAGGCCCTTAAAAATGCTGTCAAATGGCACTTGTTTCAGGTCTCTATCTCAATTAGAAAAATTAGGTCATTTTGAAAATTGTGTCTTTCACGTGTTTTGACCCCTTTTTGTTGCTTTTACAGCGCTGTATCCTCAAAACCCCTTCGTATTTTTCAAAAATAATTTTAGATTTTAACATGTCGATATAAACACTAGCTCTGTACCAAATTTCATCAAAATCTGAGGGGGTGAGGTAAAATTTTGTCAAAAATTGTGTTGATTTGACGTGGAATGACCCAGCTATAATTTGGCACACAATGTTTTAACAGAGAACAAATGATTTGGAAACGATCCTCGAAAAAATTCGGGGTTTTTCTTTTGAAACCCGATTTTGATTCGAAAACCCAGGCGGACTGGGCTTTTTCAAAAAAATCCAGGTTTCATCAAACCCTGAAAAAATGACACCTAAAATAGTTTGATCTTACTCAAATTAAGATGAACTCTTGCTACGTCAGAAAGCAGAATACTATCGGAACATGGTACACACATTGCTTTGCAAGAGCAAGTTTGAAACATTATCTATTTCCACCCTTTCCTGAATTTCGTTCGAGTCAATACAAATTTTTACAATTATCAAAGTAATATGATTAAAAAATGTTACTAAATTACAGTAATAAGTCTGTTTTGATTTCGGATTATCACTTGGATTATGTACAAACTATATTGTTCTTCTGACGTATTCCATTCTATTTATCTCTGTCTTGGCAGAGATTGCGGGCCAAAATGATCAACCCGCGGGTGCAACTAGAAAGTATTTCTGTTCTGAAGCGCAAAAAGAATTTTTCTTTTTTTTTTTTTTTCGCAAAAACAGATTATTTTCCGAAAAGCGGAACGGCTTTTTTTACCCGACGCCACGCGATTTCCGATCGCTCGTAGATTGTCAAGTTCCGAAATAACGAAGTTTGACATCACTCTCGTCACAGAAAGACTCGCCACCTCTTTCTGTTAGTTTAATCCCCCGTGGGAGGTGGCATTGGCAGAACTGTAAATCTGGGAAATGAATAAATAAATGAACGCACGAACAAGTAGGTTCCAGAGAACGCTCGTATTGAAAGGACGGGTCAGAAGAAATGCACTCACCCACTGAATGATCGCATCACGCTTTGCATCGCACAACAACATCTCGACCCGAAACCAAACAAAACACTACTCCAAAAGGTTCTAAAGGTAACTCAAACTACTCTACTACAGCTTTCCGTTAGAAACGGTTACCTCATCCCTCAACGAATCGAGCTTATCGCCTCGAAAGTGAAACGAACAAAGAAAAGAACAGCGACACGAACAGCGACGTCCTTCGCGACAGCGCAACCGAAACAGAACTGAGGGAAATGTGACCAAACGACTTCTTTTTCAAATTCGTCGTCGCACGGGAGCTGGAGTACAAAAGGAACTGGAGGGAAGGACTCGAAAGGGCAGACGATTTCAAGTAATGACGATTCCAGCGGTCCAAGGCGCCCTCTTCTGATGACTGGCTATACTAACGTACGACTGTAACCGCCATTCTTCTGCATTACAGTCTTATGTTATTTCAAGTCATGGATATTCGCATTTTTTAATCTCTGAAAAATATTTTGGTCTAATTAACTATTGATTTGTGACTCGGATGGAACAAATTTGGAAATAAAAGAGGTCGTGTGTGGATTTGACGCTTGGTAGTTCGACGAGAGTCATCCTTTAAATGCTTGTTTACCAGTGCACAGTGTTAAGTTATGGATATTTACTTTGCAAGTTATGGCTTATATGTCGGACATGGAGTATTTTGTTCCGCGTGCTACTATTTTGATGCAAATCCCGGAATGTTATATTTAGTTTCATTCACCATTATTTTGCAAATATCTTTGAATTTCGGTACCTTTATTTGCTTGCATTGTATGGTTTGCGTGTGCTGTGTTCCTGTCATCATTTTTTGAAAAATGAAGAATGCATTTTCAACTAGTTGGATCGTTGCACAGTCAGAAATGTTAATAATGTTTTCTGCCTTGTAAACGATCTTACTGGTATTGGGAATTTTGAAGCTGGTTTTCCTGGACAGCTCAAAGCAATTTCTTCTAAAAATGTGTAATCAAAACAGTTTAAAAAAGAATCATGAAATGCATTTCTCTTCGCAACTTACTGCTCATGGAAATGTAAGCATCTCTGATTAAGGCTTGTGTGATTAATTTCATCCTGAAAAAAGAGCTTCACTTTCAATACTGATTATGTCAAACCTGTATTAGAATGTATTCCAAAAAGTAAAAACAACTTGTTTTTAGTTTTTGATTAATTTTTTTAGTAACATGTTTGAGGATTAACGTA
Organism: Uloborus plumipes; assembly: GCA_038373865.1. Taxonomy (NCBI): domain Eukaryota; kingdom Metazoa; phylum Arthropoda; class Arachnida; order Araneae; family Uloboridae; genus Uloborus; species Uloborus plumipes. Next base: position 38,424 of record JAXGGA010011791.1, on the reverse strand, counting down.
TTGTATTTTTCTGTATTGCAACATGCAATGTGCTCCATAGTGAATATTAAATCTCAAGCACCAAATTGACACATCTGGGGCATCGGTTATATTGCTACATCATATATAAGCAGTAGTAACTGCAGGTAAGTATTGTCGGCCCCGCTTAATCAGGTAACGGATAAACGAATACCTTGCTTATATGAATGAAATATCCTAGGACCGAATATTTCCGGTGACATAGACGCAATGTTGAAGTTCCCCGCTTGAAGAAATACCTCGCTAAATCGAATAATATTTCTTGGAACCGACAGTATTTATTCTTATTTAGAAAGCAAGTAAAACACCGCACTTCTTAACATTATAACGAAAAAAGATTATAAAAGGCGAGAGGTCTTAGTTTGGAAAATGTACAGCAGTAAATAGAAAATTAAGCAATAACAAATATGAACAATTACCTTTCTACAAAATGATTAAACATATAATGGTAATATTTATTTTTTTAAAAATATATGCAAAAGGAATACAGTTGAACTTCGGTAAAACTTGACTGTCTCGATAATTCGACATTCATGTTTCCAATGATTTGTCAAATGTTAATTCCAGTGAGTGATAACCTTTCTAACTTGATTTACAGGAACCTCTACAAGTCTTCTTGATATTTTAGTCCACTTTTTGCAACTGATATTCTTTTGTGTTGATCCTTTTGAGAATTTTATGGTGTCCAAGTCGGTTAATTCTTTTCTGGAGAAAACTCTTTTAGAGAATTTTCCTTGTACCCAGAGGAGTTCAGATTCTGTGCTGTTAGTGCGCTCCACTGCTAGGAAAAGGTTGAATAAATGTACCCAGGTTAGTCCCCAAGAGAAACAATGCAGCAAAACAAGTTTTTCAAGACAGTCTTTAGCTAGGCTTTTCTCTGTAATAGACGTGATTGACGAAGAGCTCTTATCTCTTTTTAAAAATTATGAATTTCTAATAAGATATTCAAATTTATTCTGTCTATTTTATTAAGTACTTATCAAAAAAGAAAAGAGAGAAAGAAAGAAAAAATTACTGATAATAATTTTTGTAACCTTAATGGTAAGCAAATAAATGTTACAGAAAATACTTGAAGAGTTGAAATTACTGAACCTCGCTAAGTTAACACCTGTTTAATTAGACCAATTTTCGTGATCCCTTGGGGTGTACTGTACTATTAACAAATGAAATACTATATACAACTTTTACACATGCCGAAATAATCCAAAATCTACCCTCAAAGTCAGTTAGGAACATTCTTATTTTTCATAATTTTAATTATGTTTTCTTGCTAGATCAAACTAATTTGCAAATTACTATTTACAAGACACACTGAGTTATTGGCCGCATTTATGTTTCCGAGTAAGAAAAATCATGTTTAAAGCAGCGGGCCCAGCGCAAAAAAACCCATTATGTCGGTACAGTGGGTTTTTTCCACATTTACCGAACAAACTAATTACGAATATTTTGATCAATACTAAGCCTATAAATTGGTATTGATCAATTAAGTTAGAATATTTAATCTTGGCTAGTACATGGTCCAGAAATTGCCCTACCTTCCTTTCCTGACAACTTATTAGGTATTAAAAATAAAATTACACATAAGTTTCACACTATTTGTTTTTTATTTTAAATACTTGGAAGATGAAAATAAGCAATAATTATTCCAATCTATGGTTATGGAAGTTTTTTTGTACATATAAAGTTTTGCAAATAAATAATTTATTTTGCGAAAATGATATAAAGAGATGGCAAACTAAAATTGTAGTGCTGTACTAAGAATATTGAAACAATTGGGAGTATACTATCCTATTATACAGGTTGTTCCCATTTAACCTGCAAGATATTTATTTTTGCAACCGTTTGTCCTAGATGTATATTTCCTTTTACAAAAATCCTTAAAATAAGGTGCAGCTGTGGCGTACATAGCACCCTCGCAGTGGGCAAGAGGTTTGAGGGTGCACGATACATCCTGCCAACTCTTCCGTTTTTACCCGAAGACTTCCGTCTTCAGACCGATTTTACGTTCTTCCGGCCAGAAGGTGCAATGTTCCGTTTTTTCCCCAGATGAGCATTTCTTCAAATCAAAAATTATTTTTAAAAAAAATAGTAAAAAAAAAAAATAAAATAAAGATTAAAAATAGAGGTAAGTACGTCGTGCTGCAGTCAGAACGGAGAAGTCTAAAAATGGAAGTTGCCTTGTATGCATGCATCAGCGAATTATCTCTATGTTGTGTAAAATTGTAAAACAGTAGTCGAAAACTTTGTACTCTGAAATGAGTAAATTAGACAAAAAAGTACAAATATATATGTTTTAAAACAGCAAACAGCTGTTTCGAGGCTGTAAAATGCAAGCCCCATCATCATTGCATAAAAACAGAGACAGGTTCACATGCCAAAGACAGTCAAGAGTCAAGTGCAGTGTTTCTTTGAGGCATCTCTACGGGGGGCACTGCCCTCCCGGAGAAAGTCAACTGCCCCCCCCCCCGGAGGAAAATGCAGTTTGCACTATCACACACAGAAAATGAATTTTAAAGAAGTAAAAATATTAAATGAGCAAATAAGTAAAAATTAAAGAAATAAAAAAGTAAATACTTAATAAATGAATGTAAAAATAAAAGAAATTTTTAAAATATATTGTGAAGTGGCAACAAAGATGTCCTACAATTGCATTTTAGGACATCTATTTCGAAAAAATACCGGGGGAGACTTTGTGAAGCTCATCCTTTTTGTCTTGGTATCATCGATGATCGCCTAACGGTTTTTTTTTTTTTTTTTGGGGGGGGGGGGGTCAATTTCAAAACACTTATATAGAGAGTTATGAACTGCATCAATTTTCATAATTTTGTAAAAGATAATCTACGACCACATTTTTAAAAATTCAGAAAAATTCATGAAGGCCACGTCTTCACCTAACGTCTTTAATGATGGCCTGAAATTGACTCATAGACTTCAATTTCGAAAATGTTTCAGAAGAGAATATCAAATCGCATTCCTTTTCTTTTACTTTCATCAAAGATGGTCAACAACTGTATTTTAATGATTTGAATTTCAAAGCTTTCCTGGAGAGGAGGAGCCCTGAATTCAATTTTAACCTTTAGGAGCCGGGCGGTACACATGCTGTACCGTAACTCTATTTTTTTAGAGGACAGGGTTGAGATTTTCACTCGAACCCTTTGGAGCCGGGGATTTTTTTCAAGGTTTCATACGTCTGGTACGACAGTTTATACCTTCTCTTTTCAATGGAAAAGAAATCTGTGGTTTAACTGTCGTATTACCTGGGTCGAAAGAAAAAATTCTAAAAAACAGCCCGAATCCAAAAGGTTAATCTGATTTTTCTCAAAGATAGCTTATAAATGCATTTTTAGAACCTCAATTTTTGAAAGTTCTATGGGGAGACATACATTCTCTCAACGTTCAAAGGGGGATTACTATTGTTCTGCCAGGACTTCAATTTGGAAAATTTAAAGAGGAAAAGCCCAAAACCCATCCCTTTCTCAAACGACATCAAAATGCACTATAAAGTTGTGTACTGTTATACCCGAACATATCTCGGGAGAAGTTTATTTCGGCTTCCTCTATTTATCATAGAGGTTTAAGTGCTCTTGTAAACATTTGTGCACCCAAATCATCGAAATAACTCGACAGTTATTGCCTTAAGATGAATGAAAACAATAGTGACGTGGACTGTACTTGACGAGGAAATCATAACATAGTATAATAATAAAATAAGTTTAATTCGGTAGCAAACAAAATTGCACTATATAACATATTTCTGGATTCTGCTGTTTGGAGATGAAATTGCGTGATCAATTCATTTAAAAATCAGTATATATATATTTGACACTTTTCTTAAAATTTCAGCAGGCTTTAAGACTTATTATCTCTATGAGGAGTGCACAACATCAAATAATTTTTGCGTCAAAAAGGTATCTCCAAATGCTCTTTCGATTGCTACTCATTGAAACTTTATTATTTCGCCAACCATATGGTTCTTTAATCAGGAATACATTTACTGGCTTAAAACATATAATGCTTGGTTTCCAATTTTCAGATTCTGGATCCAATCTATCAAACTCTCTTCTGAAGTAACAGCAAAGCAGATTTTCCAATTTTTTTCTTGATCCACAGCACTGCAATGTCGAAGTACTAGACCAGCACGGTCTAGGAAGTTTGGGCGCGGCAGATTGGGCGCCGGCTCGGAAGATTGGGCGCGAGGCTTTTTTGTCGCAAGAACATTGTAGTCAGGGATCCCTGATAGAGATTTTTCTGTTTATTACTATCAAGCTAATTTTTTGTGAGTAGCTTCATTTTAATGAGACGCCCAACTTTTCCTCTTACAACAATTCTCGATTGTGGTAGCTAACAGGGGTAGCAGGGATCAAATGTGTCGATTCTATGAGTCTCAAAAACTTATCACTAACTGTGGCTTTTTTAATTAAATCGTAAGATAATTATTAAGATTGTTGAACAAAATATTTGTCCTACAAGGTGTATGGTTTGATCAAAGAGTCCCCCTCCTCCCAACATGTATCGATTACGAGGTCATCAAAAGTAATTACTAACAACCCAAGTTTTTTTCTACTGCTTACTTAATGTGTATATAATTTAACAGTCACATTGTCCTACAAATGGTGCGGTACGTTATCCCGGTCCTACAATCAGAAATTGTTAGAACCACGAAACCACTTTTTTCATTACTAACTATAGGACAAAAATATTACATTATAGGTTAGCGCATTCTCTATCCAGATAAACCATTGTCCTACAAGAAAACAGGTAGGTATCACAAGTCCGACACGAATTGTAAATTTCGCTTTCTCTTTGGAATAAGTGAAAGCATCTGTTTAAGTTTTACTAATTTTATTTTCCAGTTAAATTATTTGTGTATTGTCTTTGCATTCATAAAAAACAATTAATCTTCATCAGATTCTTCAGATAAATCATCATCTTCTTCACTAATCTCACTTTCATCTTCATCTTCTTCATTTTCGTCGTTAATGATATCTGACTCTATAATAACTCATTCGATGTTGTTAATGCTGTATGTTCACTTCGCTATGTACAACATCTTGATATTTGTGTTGATGATGCTTTCGAGCAGATAAAAAAGTTTTGCAATGAAGCCAAATTTCTTTACTCAATTTCTTGACGTATTCTCTTTTCCGTCGAAATGTAGGATTCTTGCAAAACAAATTGCACAAAAAGCACTCCATTATTATTTTGGAGCATTAAAAAAAAATCTTGACAATTGTTGTTAGAAGACAAACACGCGGTCGAATGAAACTTTTTTTGCACGGTTATGGTCAACATTTACGGAGAACATATAATATGCTCTGGGCATGCGTACCGGCAAGGCTCAGCTATAATGCCAAATTGTACAAAGTAAATTTATTTTTAATTGTATTAATTTAAAATGTGTATTCTAATGGAGTACTACAATAACGTACCACGAAATTTGAAGGACAATGTGACTGTTAAATCAAATGAACATTAACTAAGCAAACATTAAAAATCAGGTAATTGTAATTATTCTTGATAATCTCGTAATCAATACATGCTGGGAGGAAGGGACTCTTTGATCAAACCGCACATTTTGTAGGAAGAATATTTTTTCTACTTATGATAATAATTTCCTTAATATTTTATAAAAAATCAAGAGTAAGTATTAAATTTTTGAGAACCATTAAATCGACATATTTTATCCCTGCTACCCCTGTTAGCTACTACAATCCAAAATTTCGTTTATGAAACTGTCGGGTGTCTCATTGAAACGGCTCAATTTAAGAAGATTCAGCTTGGTGCTGATTAGTTTTTCATCAGGGTACTACATTTTTAGAACGTAGGACCGGGATAACGTACCATGCAATTTGTAGGACAATGTGACTTTTAAATTATATACATATTAATTAAGCAATAGGAAAAAGCTCATCCGGTTAGTAATCACTTTGATGACCTCGTAATCGATACATGTTGGGAGGAGGGGGACTCTTTGATCAAACCATGCACCTTGTAGGACAAATATATTTTTAAACTATGTTAATAATTATCTTACGATTTAATTAAAAAAGCCACAGTTAGTGATAAGTTTTTGAGACCCATAAAATCGACACATTTGATCCCTGCTACCCCTGTTGGCTACCACAATAGGGAATTGTTGTAAGAGGAAAAGTTGGGCGTCTCATTAAAACGAAGCTATTCAAGAAGTTTCAGCTTGATAGTAATTAATTTTTCATCAGGCATTTATGCTACATTTTTAGATCGTAGGACCGGGATAACGTACCGCACCATTTGTAGGACAATGTGACTGTTAAATTATATACATATTAAATAAGCAGTAGAAAAAAACTTGGGTTGTTAGTAATTACTTTTGATGACCTCGTAATCGATACATGTTGGGAGGAGGGGGACTCTTTGATCAAACCATACACCTTGTAGGACAAATATTTTGTTCAACAATCTTAATAATTATCTTACGATTTAATTAAAAAAGCCACAGTTAGTGATAAGTTTTTGAGACTCATAGAATCGACACATTTGATCCCTGCTACCCCTGTTAGCTACCACAATCGAGAATTGTTGTAAGAGGAAAAGTTGGGCGTCTCATTAAAATGAAGCTATTCACGAAAAATTAGCTTGATAGTAATAAACAGAAAAATCTCTATCAGGGATCCCTGACTATTGGGCGCCGGGAACATTGGGCGCCCAGTTTTGGGCGCCCAGTTTTTGGGCGCGAGGCCTTTTGGGCGCCGGGACTTTTGGGCGCGAGGACTTTTGAGCGCCGGGGCTTTTGAGGCGCAAGACTTTTTGGCCGCGAGGACTTTTGGGGGCGAGGGCTTTTGGGCGTGGAGACCTTTTGGGCTCAAGGGCTTTTAGGCGCTGATTTTTAGGGATCCTGACTTTTTGAGCGCGGGAGAAGTAAGAACGCACGTCTCCTACTTCTCCAAAGAACGGCGCGGTCTTTGGGCAGAGAGAAAATTTCACACTTTTCCTGGGGTTTAGGGGAAGGCAAAGGGTATGTACTCCATGTAAATTGTACCAAAATATCTTGTTTTTACTGTCGTGATTTTACTACCTCTGTAGAGTTTCGTTAACTTTGAGGTTGAGAATTTCAAAACGTTTAGTTTATTGGGTTAAATTCGTTTCAACACTTTGGTAATAAGAGAATGCAGTATTTGATGTTAAGAGCCGTTTTTTTTAAGAATCAGGCAGTCAAAAAACTTGACATTTTTTATTTTGCTGAAAATTTCAGAATATGGTCTTTATTTAAAATTATTAAACGTGTGTTTTTTTATTTTTCCAAAAAAAATTTTTTTCTTTCCATTTTGGGAGGTCAAAGTTGGACTTTGCTCTTTTTTTCAATAAAAACATGCCAACTTAGATGAGCCAATACTTTTTGCTTTAGGAGTGAACCGTGGAACTGACAATTATTTTGTGTTCTACTATATCCCCCCTAACTGTAAGTACATAAATATTTGTGGACGACTCTTGGCACAAAGGTCAGAGGTCACTCAAAGTTGTAAGAAAAAGTTTTTTAATGCAACTTTGACCGACCAAATCTTCTTGTGGAAACGGTGCACCACGGTAGTGTATATATCAGTAAATACCCACCAAAGAGTAGTATCCAAAAACATAAAGATATGTGTGGTTGATATTTTGCACATCGAAATATTTGACTCTGAAGTTGCAGAAATCGCAAAATCACGTGACTTTGAGGGTCATTATCTCCTTGCAGCATGAGTGACCAGATACAAAACTAGTTGGAGTAGAAGCCTTTCTTGTCCCAGAAACACAATCCGTTAACAAACCTATGGCTACTCTTTCAGTTTTTGCATAATTCGGCTCTAAACTTTGAAAAATGAGTGTTTTTAGGCGTTAAGAAAAAAAGGCCAATTACCTGTTTTAAAATAGGTATTGCTATTATTTGTAGCATTATTATATCCCAACTTCCTAACTAGCTGAAATGGCATCTAAGATGCCGGAATGGCATCTAAGTTATACAGTTGAAACCAAATTGAAAATGAATTCTCGAAAATACTCAGTATACGTCTAAAACCATATTTTTTTGTTTGTCCAGGCGACGTTTTTTTTCGTTACAGCTCTTTATTCCGTTCGGTTCCAACATGGTAAGCAATTTATGTACTTCTTGTCGTTCTAGTTGCTGTAAAACTGGAAAGTAATTTATCTGAAGTCTGATATAAAGTAATTCCTCTTGTCATAATGTAAAAGAATATTTTGAAATGGATAATAGATCTAATCTAAAAAAAAACTTACTTATTCAGCTTCGCCCTCTTGCTCGATGTCATGAATGTCATCAAAAATTTCCAGACCTGCACCGAGGGGCTTTAATGTACCAAGATTTTTAAGAAGTGACATTTTGCTAAAGAGGCTTCTGATTTGTTAAAAAGTTGAGTTTTTTATGGCATTCACAACATCTACCAAGAGGGCACAGCTGAACAGAAGTTTTTTTTTTGGATTATGTTTATTGTCCATTTCAAAATATTCTTTTAGCATTATAAACTTGATATGACAGGATATATAGCTTTAAATTAGACTTACATTGCATTCCTGTTTTACAGCAACTAGAACGACAAGAAGTGCATAAATTGTTTACCATGTTGGAAGCGAACGGAATAAAGAGCTGTAACAAAAAAAAAAAAAAAAAAGACGTCGCCTGGACAAATAAAAAAATATGGTTTTTGACGTATACTGAGTATTTTCGAGAATTCATTTTCAATTTGGTTTCATATGTATAACCATCTTTAGATGCCATTTCAGCTAGTTAGGAAGTTGGGATATAATAGTGCTACAAATAATAGCAATACCTTTTTTAAAACAGGTAATTGGCCTTTTTTCTTAACGCCGAAAAACACTCATTTTTTAAAGTTTAGAGCCGAATTATGCAAAAACTGAAAGAGTAGCCATAGGTTTGTTAACGGATTGTGTTTCTGGGACAAGAAAGGCTTCTACTCCAACTAGTTTTGTATCTGGTCACTCACGCTGCAAGGAGATAATGACCCTCAAAGTCACGTGATTTTGCGATTTCTGCAACTTCAGAGTCAAATATTTCGATGTGCAAAATATCAACCACACATATCTTTATGTTTTTGGATACTACCCTTTGGTGGGTATTTACTGATATATACACTACCGTGGTGCACCGTTTCCACAAGAAGATTTGGTCGGTCAAAGTTGCATTAAAAAACTATTTTTCTTACAACTTTGAGTGACCTCTGACCTTTGCGCCAAGAGTCGTCCACAAATATTTATGTACTTACAGTTAGGGGGATATAGTAGAACACAAAATAATTGTCAGTTCCACGGTTCACTCCTAAAGCAAAAAGTATTGGCTCATCTAAGTTGGCATGTTTTTATTGAAAAAAAAAGAGCAAAGTCCAACTTTGACCTCCCAAAATGGAAGGAAGGAAAGAAAGAAAGACAATCCTACCTTCAGTTGTTATTAGTAGAGAAGATTACTAGGGTTAGTAAATACGTAGTTTCTGTAGATTCTAAACAAATTTTAATAAGAATTTATTTTCAAATTGAACATACAACCATGTGTTTACATGTAGTTAGTGGAATTATTGTATTGTTCAGATGGAAAATTTATGTTCCCAATATTTTTTAGCTTTTTGTTTTGTAATTGAAGAGCCAGGGGGGAAAAAGATGAAAGTGACCAAAAAAACCAAAGCCCAGCAACATGTCGAGGAGATAACACCGGGCGGCCGCGATCCACGTAAAGACCAAAGCTCTGGTGTGTCCTCCGTAACTCCCTACACCTTTGTTTTGCGAGGTACCATAGACTTTTTCAATGTCACATATTTCAGGTCGATTATACATCGTTTTACCACACCTTGTTGCATAATCTACCAGATGAATATTTTACTCCTCTCATAGCCACTTAGTAGTTATATTTTTTATCGTCGCTTTTCTAGATTAGCGCACTAATATCTCAGAATTGACGAATAAAGTGACACTCTTCATCTTTTGTTCTTGCTCTCTGCCCCTTCAAGTGGATGTGTTACTCTTATATTGTGCCTTTCTTTAAAAAGACAGACTAAATAGGAATTGATTTTGTTTCTTTTTGTTGCGTTGTTGGAAAATTATATATATCTTAGTTTTTAAATGGCTTTTTTCTGTCAATAATGGCTCTGGACATAGTCCGGTTTCTTATAACAAAAGGGGAAAAAACTCTTTCAACATTTTTTAAAGAGTTGGGTCTTAAACCAGACCAGTGTAACGTAGAAAATGACCACTTTAAGCAAAATCTTCATTGCTTTTAGAAAACATGTTTGTAATTTTAAATACCCTGTAATATTTTGTTACGTGTATAGTTTTTATTGTGATCTATGTAAATGCTCCGTAAAATAAAATGATGGAAAACTTGACATAAAAAAGGATAACTCAGCTTCTCCCGAACATTTTTGGGGAAAGTTTCAGGGGGGAAAAATGGCGCGCGAAGGCACACAGCTGAATGACCCACCTAATTTGACCCAGGACTATGGACCATTCTTTTCTTGCTTACTTCTATTTTTTGGAGTTCAGAAAATACACTTGAAGTTGGTGTCTTTCTAGTACTATTTGTCACTATTTGTACTATTACTTTATATCGGCATTGTAGTGTCTTACTCGATTACTTTTAGTGTCTTATTTTCATGTATTACATTTCGTGGTTATTTTATATTTATTTAATTTATTTATTCTCGAACTTTCATTTTACGATCGTAAAGGTTAGTATTGTAATCGCGGAAAAACGTCCTCCTCAATGTTCCGATCACCTAACACAAAAAAAAACAATAATCAAAACAACAACAAAACAACTTCTTTTTATTAATCACCGCATTAATAGAATGCTGTGTTTAGTTTTTTTGGACTATTTGCACATGCATTTGCTCAACCCTAAACGAAGTATGGACAAACAGAAATAAAAAATACATGACGGCTTTTTCTAAGTATGTAGGTATGTATTAATGTTTTTATGCATGTATCATCGCATTGCTTTCAAAAAAAAACCTGTCGTGGGTGAAGATTTGAAATTTCGCTTCGATGACACTACAGAGTGGTCTAGTTTAATGCGCCCATAACTTTTTGGTTACATTCGAATGTTCCCCACCAAAGGGGCTTCTGTCCCCCTGATTTGGGGGTTTATGGAGGTGTGGTCCTCGAAATATTGCTTAAATTTTAATGCACAGCAGGAATAAGGGATGTTGTAATTTTAGCAACCTCTGCTGAATAGATCGCTCTTACTGCTTATGGTCGTCCAAACACCATACTCCTTTGGACGCCTATCGCCATGTTGGGGCATGGCGACAAAAAAGATCACCTAGCTAAAAAAAAAAATACTTATTGTTTTTCTCGAACTAATTTTTCATTTTTTATTTGTTTCCATTTTTTTTTTTTTATTCATCTTACTTTTCTTTTTCTTTTTTTCTTTTTTTGTCTTTATTTCTTTATTAATTTTGGCCTCGCGCGCTTTCGGCGATTATTGACACGTAGTTGCAGAAGTATTCACCTGATATGTCTTAAAATCTGTGGATATTTAAAAGAGGATGAATCACTGCCCCCCCCCTCCGCCCAACAAAGGTTCTTGCATTAGTTAGAGACAAAGTCTTAGAGTCTGTAATGTTGATAAAACACCGAACACAAAGTGCTTGATTAACTTTATCCTATCCTTTGCACTATTCTATATTGTTTATGTTTGTACTTCACACAATCTCAATGCTTTTTTATGCAATTTTAGATCACAGACGCTAATAAAAAAATCTGCCATCAATTTTTCTTCTCCATTTTGAAACCAGAAACTACTCTCCGCGTTTACCCATTTCTTTTGTTATGTGCTGGGAAAATGGCTAAAAATGCCTCCGCACAATAAGTATATTTGAACTCGTGACACTCTGTTCATTTCAAATATTTTTTTTGTTAAAATACTGAGTGTATGTATGGTTATCAATCTATGTTTTTCTTACCTTCTCCCGGAAAGCCAGTGATCTGAACATCGAACCCGGTAATCAGAAATGATTCGTATTTTTAAGTTCATATGTCCTTTAGGTTACTTAACATAATTGTCCGAATTTATTAAGGCAGAGCATATTCATTAAAATGTAAATTCCTAAGCAGTCTCTGCGTGGAGTTTATAAACAGGCGAATTATCGTATGGAAGAGAAAACAAACAAAGGGAGGAACTTTCGGCACAGTGCCTAAAAATTCTTCCCTCGGTTCGTTCCTTCCAAAACCCAGCTTTCTCTCACATTCTCAACCACCATCATCTCCCCTATTTGTCAAAAATTTTCAACACAACGTCCCAGCTTGTAGACAGGGAAGGTCAAGCACGGGGGGAGGGGGGGGGGGGGCGGAGGGGGCGGGGAGGAGAGGGAGGGAAGGGGAAAGCGAATAGCCCTTAAGGTCAGGGTCTTTTGACACTCGGCCCGAGGTGAAAACACCACAACGGTCTAATCTTCAGAAAAAACGGCTTCTATAAGCACGAGTCCTCTTCTAATATTATTTCTCTCATATCAAAATGCAATCGGTTTATTTCAACCGAAAGGCCACAATGCTCCTTGATCCACTTCGTGAAGCACCCCCGAATTTACATTGTTGAAGGAATAGCAGAATGAAACCTTGGTTCTAGTCGTGTGCTTCACTGGAAAACCCAGAAGTACGCCGCCGAAGGCGCGCGCGCAACATGCCTTAAGGCCAATGGATGACGTCACAACACTGCTGCAGGCAGAGACTTAGAGGGTGCCTTGGGTGATTGCCATCGAGCCGCCTTATGGTGCATTACTGCATGGTGTTACTTATTTACAACGGGGTTTTATAAAATCATGCCCGAAAAATTAGCTATTTTGAGCACATATTCCCCAAATTTTTAGCGCGTTTCTTCCAGACGTGGTTGTTTTTTTTTATTAAAAACAGGATGGACAAAAAAATCTTTTACGTGATTTGTTAAGATAGGTTCGTCCCACCACTCTGCACATGCAAACGGTTAAAACAAAAGGTGATCCATTTCTCTCGACACAGTCACTTTTAAATTTTTAACTACTTTTTTATAAAACACTTCGCCAGACTTTATAAAAAAATTATGTCTTCGGACATTGGAGTTGACGAGGGCACATTTAAATCTCTCCCCCCCCCCCACCCAAAGATGTCTTGATATGTTCCTTTCGAACACATTGCTAACTATTTAAACACTTTATTGCAAATTATAAACAACTGTGTACTTTCGCTAATGATGGATTCTTTACACACTGGGAATACGTACTCTAAATATCGAATATTTTGGCTTGAATGCAGGCATTCTATTTCAATTTTATACTTCCTAGAGGGAGAGGGGAGAAACGTGACGAAAGGAATTTCACAAAACCAGGACATCAAAACCTTCGAGCATACTCATTTTTTTGAAAAAAACGGTTGAATTGAACGAAAAGACTCTCGTTGGTCTCTACTTCCCACCACACACAGCTTTCAAGAGGTGAGGCTGGCAGGATTAGACTGTTATGTTTACCACTGCAAAGGGGCGGAAAAAAAAAATAAAAAACAAACAAAAAAAAAAAAAATTTTAACATTAGGGTCCCTGGGGAAAATACCCAGATCACGCATGCCACGAAAAAAAATCAAATCTGGCCGTTAAGCGGGGTTTTTACTCCGCTTCGTAAGACCGTGAAATCGCTCTAAGACGAGGTTTTTTATGTAATTTATTGCTACAGCTAAGGTGTTTAATTGTGGCAAGGATGAATTTAAAGCAATAAAAAAACACCCAACCGCCAGTCGTTTTCTTTAATTTTCTTTCAAAACAACATTAACATTCTCCGGTTAGTGACACCTGATGAACAGTGGTCATTCACTGGCTCTATTCTCAGGAGTTCCGTTCTGACCGCACGTGGAGTGCCACACGTTAAAGCATAAAAATCTACAACATTCTATATAAATATATAAAGATTTTGAAACAATTTAAAATCATACCCTGAATATATCATACGAAAATGATTTCTTTTTTGCAAATAGAATAAAAAAATTTAATTTATAACAATACAATTAATGCGAATCCAAAGGTAGTTTGTGTACACAAAAAACCCCATCCTTATTTACTTTTAGAAAAACAAGAAAAAAAGAAATTGGCGCACCGGCTGTAAAACATTCTTATAAAATTTTTTTTAATAAATCTAGAAAAATACATGACCAAAATAATCAATTAGGTATCAGAGATAGCTTCAGAATTTGAAGGACAAGAAAAGCTATTGAAGCCAATTTATTCTAAAAAAAAATTAAATTTAGTAAAAACCATTATTTTTTAAGAAATGGTGTCATGTCTCCACCTGGGGATGTGTTGGTTCATTCCCACTGGTCGGTAATATTCTATACTTGTCGTAAAAAGTTTAAATCTAGAAACTTTTTTTCAAAGCACTATTTCACGGAGGATAAAAAATTGATCTTTGTTTCAAAGGGATTCATTTTTTACGGGACTATTTTTGAAAAGCGTTCGATTTTCTTTACAACAATGTGTGGTGAATTTAACAAGTGGTGAGATCTTGGCTCCCTCACTAGATCCGTGCCACATAAAAACTCTCATTAGGGAACATTAAAAACCTTTTATAATACCACTATTGAAGCTTCAAATATTTAATAACTCTTAATGACAAAAAGATTCAAGATTGACAACCAACGTATTTTGAAAAAATTAATTAAAATTTTAATCGTAATACAATCGATAAAAAAAAATTATTTAAAAACCAATTGTAGTCCACAAAATAATCAGTAAAATTGTGGACAACAAAAACCAATAATACTATAATTAATACGCAATATATTAAGAATAATAATTAATAATAATTAACGTAAAATTTTATACATAGTCGTATTTTGAATAGGTATTTTACTTTGCTCATTGTTTCTACCACGGAGGGGTAACCATTTGATGAAAATATTTCTCCCTCACATGCTTTTGTCTTGCTTTTACCACCTAGCGCCACCGATTTTGAATCTTTAATTAGAACCAAAAAATAATTTTTATCAATTTTTTAATACTTGCGACTACTACCCCGTAATAGCAAAAGAAAAGAATCGAAATAAACACATTGCGCTTTCAAGAGTACCATTTATTTGACAGAGCCAGAGTTTCTCATAATAAATTGTCGCCCCTTATGGCGGGTGCCACTCTTTTCCAGTTTTGAAGGTGAAAACAAAAAAATAATTCTGTTATTTTTTTTTAAAAAAAAAGACCCCAGACAGATTGTCTTTGTAATCCAGGTCCTGCAACTAAAAATAATTGGTACACCCCCACCCCCACCCCAACACCCACCCCCCCCCCCACACACACCCACCCACCACTCACTCCCCAACCTACCCAAAAATTTTTCTACTTTTTTTTTATTTGACGAAACGGAAAAATCACAAGTATTCTAGTCAGTCTTCAAACACTCACTAAACACCTTCAACCAACCTCCCAATACTAATTGCTATTTCGAAACTATTTTAATAACTTCAATTGTGTTCCTTCTTTTCTTGTTCCTGTTTTTTTTTTTTAATAAAATAAATAAAAAACTATTAAAAATAAAATTTAAATAAGCTAGATTGAAATAAGGTACACATGTTAACAATAAGTTACCAAACTTTCGAAATAAATTGCAATAATTTGCAAAAATTGCCAAAAGGATTTGTCATTTTAAACCACATGCATTTGACAATTTTCGGCAAAGCACTGTGCCCCTTACGTAGCCCAGCTTTCCAAAAATATTTTTTTTTTTTTCTTGAACGTGCATATGAATTTTGTAATAAAATTATCAGTTTATGATGGAAGACCCATCACTTTTTTTTATTACCTTATATAGGATAAGTATTTTTTTTCAATACACATAAATATTGAAGCACCGCTACAACCCCTGCTTTTAGAAAAAAAAAAAAGAACTTAGAGAAAAAAAGAAGAAAAAAAAAAAAAAAAAGTTTCCCATAATACTAAATCGAATTTTTTGGGGGGGTTTAAAAAAAAAAAACCGGGGTTTCAGAGGGGGGGGGGGGGGGGAGGGACGCTTAGGGGGGGGGGGGAGGGGGGAGGTGGGGGAATGGGGGGGGAAGGGACAGGGAGTGAGGGGGGGGGGAGGGCGGGGGGGAGGAATTACGAAATATTACATTAAAGAGGAATCCACGAAAAAAATGGAAATAACTTATATCTTTTATTACGTTTATAAAAAACCCTTCTTGAATAAAAACAATTGCAAAAATTTTAGTACTTTAAAAATAATTACATTTTAAAGTTGACTCTTTGTACCGTATATGTGTATGTGTCTGTGGCAGTCAGCGCTTAAACGGATGGACCGATTTAAAAAACAATGTTTCGAAAAACGGTAAGTGTGGCTCTCTGTCGAGGAATATTAGGCTTATCTAGGTCACGTCTTCGGAAAAGCCTTAACTATCGAAGATTTTTAACCACTAAAAAACTATTTTAAAATTGTTTTATGTCGACTTTTTTTAAAGAGTGAAAAACATACTTTGAAAATGTTAAAAAGAAATGCAATAGTTCCCAAAAGAAAGAGAAAAAAAGAAAAAACATTTTGTCTTTTGATGGGGGAAAATTGGTTTTTAAACTTCCATTGTCATAAAAGAACTTGAAATATAACGCTTTTTAGCTAATTCGTGGTCTAAGTTTTTTTGTTTTTTTTTTTTTTTATTTTATTTTTTTATTTTTTTTTCTTTTTTTATTTTCTTTCTTTTTTTTTTTTTATTTTTTTTTTTTTTTTTTTTTTCTAAGTTAACAGATAGGGGAAAATAAACGATTTTGTCATTGTTTGCCAGCCCCTAGAGCACACTGGAAGGGAGAGGGAGGGGGGGAGGGAAAATGGATTTAAAATATTTATAGGTTGTCCGTCTACAAATTTGTTAACAATTAAAATACTTTAATTGATTTGTATCTAAAAGGATCTTAAAATGAGTTCCAACCTTTAATTTTTTTTCTGGGACTTTTACTGGACGAATAAAATTTTAATTTTAAAGATTAAAATATTCTCTTTTCCGTGTTTACACATGTCCTCCATCGAAGAGAATCTTTAAATATGTTATAAATTTAAATGCTTTTTGGCCAGTGAAGTACATTGTTTTACAATCTCAAACCCCCGATAATACACCCATCAACCAAAACTTTCCACAAAAAACTTTGAAGCAGGGTCGGCAATCCAGGGTGACCACTCAGGTGTCTTTTTTTTGGAGGAAAGAGAGCGCAGAGGTTAAAAGGGTCCATCAAGCACGGCACCAATTGGGCAATCTTTACACATGCGCTGTACACCAGGATAATTACTGCCACCTTTTGTTGTTATAGACTTCCCAGGATATTCTCAAGATAATTAAAAACTTTGGAGGAGGTTTTTATAGTGTAATCGACTCCCTCCCTCGTCGACCCCAACAACCCACGTCCTCGTCGTCTTCCCGATCGACCGACACCCTCCACGCGTCACACCGTAACTACGTGCCGCCCCACGTTCTACCCGTCGCAACGCCACCGCACCGAACCCCAGCCCGTTCGTAGTCGCTGCCGAGGCTATACCCATTAGTGATGCCAGGAAAACCTACGTTGTTCAGAAAGGACAAAGGTAGAGAGAAAATCGATGCAAACCAACCCCCCCCCCCCCCCACCCCCCCCCCCACCCATCCACCCACCACCCACCACACCCCCCCCCACAACAAAATCTGCCATCCTCACAAAATGAGAAGAAAGATGACATCCCTTTAACATACACAAAATAACTGCTTCTATAGGCAGGCTACTGCTGGGCTGAAAGTAATGTTCTGCATTCCTCATTCTTACCAGTAACTTTCCCTTAACAAGGTTGGGTTGGGGTTAGAAGAAATTGCCGAAGATTGGAGAGGGGAAATAGTGTTGGACAACACCTTTGCCACGACGGCTTCTCAGGCACGCAGGGAAAACATCGTTAGTACGATTTGTGGCTATGGGCCAAGAGAAAGCGTATCTGCTATTATAAGTTTCAATGTAGAGAAGGATGTTTGAGGAAGGCGGCTCGCCCAAAAGGTTTGAGTATGTTACTGCCCT
Organism: Uloborus plumipes; assembly: GCA_038373865.1. NCBI lineage: Eukaryota > Metazoa > Arthropoda > Arachnida > Araneae > Uloboridae > Uloborus > Uloborus plumipes. Next base: position 20,393 of record JAXGGA010011791.1, on the reverse strand, counting down.
TCTTGAACATGCTTGGCCAATCTTTCGTACAAGTTATTCCAGGTGTGCGCCCCCCACCCAGAGAAACGAAACTTACTTTTTTGGAAAAAAAAAAAACAAATTCCCTGCGCGTAATATACTACACAAACAACATCCACCAAAACGTGAAGATTGGCTTGGCACGGATTGCGTAGTGCCTCCAAGGGCCGCAGAGTGTGGGGCCTCCGCTATTCCATTGGAGCGGGGAAAACCAAAAAATCTCACAAAAAAGTTTTGTTTTTCCTTTAAAATTAGTCGCCCATCTATGCTACATACCCATATCATGGTCTCAAAAGCAACAGCGCAGCTTTGCCGTCACTCGTCGAAAAAAAAGCTTCTTTTACGACCCTACGCGGGCCCACCCGTGGAATTGACAGAATCGGATTTCTACAAGGACACTATGATCGAGGAGTAATATTTTTTTCATTCCATCCCTAAGGCCTCGAAAGAATTTGGACGTTCGGGACGTACCTGTTATATTATTTACTCTGTTTTTTCTTTTGTTGTGGTTCTCTTCAGCAAGATTGAAGCCGTAAGCCGCTGCAACAACACAGCAACGAGAAACGCCCTTTTTAATCTTGTTCAATGAATTATGTTGCGCAACTCATTTCCCGACGCTCTTTCATAATTACCTCCTCTCAGAAAGAGCAGGCAACACAATATTATTCTTCTCCCATGGCCAGCCACGCATCACCCAAGATTTGTGTCTGTGTTCTGAGCCCCGTGTGTGCCGACGAATTTTTTTTTTTATTGTTTTTTTTCTTTTTTTTTTTTTTTTTTTTTTTTTTTTTTTTTTTTTTTTTTTTTTTTTTCTTTTATCGGTAAGACTGGAAGGGGGGTTCTATTTGGAATGAAATCATGGTTTATGTTTGTGATGGCACCACAACAATAGCACTCAACCTATCTCATCAGGTGAGGACCTTAGCCCGCGGATAGGACAGGAACAACACTCATTCCAACGACTGTTGAAACTATACAATTGATATGTGCAATAGAAGTTGCTCCACATACTATAAAAATCATTTACATCAGTGGCATGCTCAAATGGGGGGTCATCATTTAACCGATGTCATTTTCAAGACTAAATGAAAAAAAAAATGAGATATTGTATTCTCAAATAAAAAAGAATTAAAACAATAACGTAAGTAGTTTTGTTTTTATTGACATTTCAAAAAAGTAAGTTTCTCTGGCGCACCCTGTATTAAGCTTAAATAAAAGTAACTTTTGTTTTTGTTTTCTTTTTTGAGAAGTGGAGGGGTTGTAAGCTTAGTTTTTTTTTGATAAAAATCTCAAGAAAAAAATATATTATCGAAAAAAAAAGATTTTTTCTTTTGTTTTTCTTTTTCAGTTTGTAAACTTCCCGCTGCCCTCATGTGGCTCACTGGTAGTAGGCTAGAGACCCTAGTTCGATCTATGAGCAGTTATATGCAACACATTACGTATCTAGTAGTCAAAGATAGTACAGAGAACAAATGATGCAATGTTCTTTTTTTCTTTAAATACTTCACATTAATTTCTTTAATATTTAAATAAATTTGCAGTCGAACCTCGGAAAAACGAACATAGATGGACCTTTAAAATTAATTCGTCTTAAGCGCATTTCATTTTATCCTAAAAACAATAAATAACGTTATGTGTAATTAAAATAGGACCGGGATCGGCAGTTCGTCTTAGACGTAATTCATTTTAAGCGTGTTCGAATTGACGAGGTTCGACTTTATTGTAATTAAACTAGGGTCACCTGGGGTAATTCCTGGTCAAAAAGCATTAACATCCAATTATCACAAAATCTATCTAAGTTAAAGTTACAAATTTTGGTATGGAGGAAGCACATTGGGATGTCCATCGAATAAAATATTCATGCTATCAACAATACATAATGAACTTGAGTAATTGCCGTTAATTAGTGACCAAGAATTACCCCAGAGATGGGGTAATTCCTGGCCACTTACGGGGCAATTATTGGTCACTCAAATGATTGATGAAAATGCATACATTTTGTAAGCACATTATTAATACAAGTTATTAAACTAATTAGATAAAGAATTTATTTATATATATATAGCTAATTAAACATTGTATTTAGTTTTTTAAGGAAGAATGCAATTGTTTTCAACATAATAGCTTTACTTAATAAAACTTAGCCAAAATACTTTTTATACACTTTGTATTTTACTTTGTATTTTATTTATTGCATACACTAAATGTATGCAATAGCTACAGCTTTTATATCTGTTGTGAATGAATCTTCACCTACCAAATATATAGGTCCATAAAAAATATGGTGCACATGCACCATACACACTGAGCACATGCTTCTGTCTGTTATGAACAGGTTAAGGTGAACAGTTAAGTGAATAGTACAATGCAGTTACAATTAAGCATTTTTCTTAGTATAATTAAGAATAATTATTAAAACTTATAAAATAATTGGATGAAATTTAACAAAGAAAAATTCAGTATATTGTATACTTATCATTAACAGATAAGAATGTTGCATTGCGGTTACAGTTAACTTTGCAGTTAAGGCTCACAGAGTTACATATAGTTTAAATCAATAACATATGTCAATAATAGGTGAAATAATAATCCATAAATATTAAAAAAAGGACTGACCAGGAATTACCCCACTGACCAAGAATTACCCCAGTAGCCAGGGGCATTGTTTGGAGCCTTCCTGCAAATTATTCAAAACAATAATGGTAAATCCAAAACTATTTTTCAGTAACTGATATGGTACCTAATTCAACCAAAAAAACGAAAAAGAAAAATATTCAGAAGTTTGAGTTTGATCACGATCTTTGTACAAATGTATCAAAACTAAGGCCAATCTTGTTTTACGAAATTTAACAAGAGATTTTAAAAAGATTTTTTTTTTTCAAACTAAATACACAGTCAACTCATAATTAAGTAATGAATTGCAATGAAGATAGTTCAGAGTACCTCTGTGATTTTTTTCATTTTGCTGAAGGATTATTAAGACATAAAAAGGACTGTGACCAGGAATTACCCCAGAAACTTGCTGACCAGGAATTGCCCCAGGTGACCCTATTATATAAATAATTACGAGGAGCGCACTCTTTATGCATGAAACAACAATAACTTTGTATAGTTTTAACAGTTGTCATTTAACATGATTTAAAAAGGTTTGAAGGAACTCTAAATATATCCAGAGGAAGCTTTGGATTTCAATATCTTCTCTCTTTTGGATATCAGTTCTCTGGTTGTGAACAGGAACCTCCCAATTCCCTCAAAACGTTTACTCTTTCTCCCACCCTCTTCAAAATGTTAAATTCAATAAATGTTTACTTCACTACTTATACAAAACAGGTTATTGAAGATATAAAGACATTTGCATATATGATGAAACAAGGAAATCAACTAAAAATGTCCAAATTTGGAGAATTTGTGAATTTTTGAGAAGCTGTATCTCAAAAAGCATTATAGCTAACAAGTCCATTTTGGTGCCAACTTGTAGCAAATTTAATGTAGTTTAAATATGTATCATATGATATTTGTCAAAAACGTGCTCTTTTATGGTCAAAATGGGGAAAACTCGAAAAAAGTACAAAAATTTCGCTATTTGACGGCTGCCATTACTCCAATAGACGAAATCTCAGATGGCCGCGGATCCAAAATTAAATCTCTTGATGTGTATTACCCGTCTGCCAAGTTTTATGTTTCTATCATTAAAGGCACAATTCGGTCACATATCTGCTGTACCAAATATTGTAATGAATAATATAACCTCACTGTAATTCTAAGTATTTGAAATTAAAAAGCGAAAGTAAACTAAATAGATTCAAGCTCCGCGATATAAAAAAAAATAAATAAATAAATGAAAAAATAAATTATCAATTAAAAGTACCTCATCCGTCGAAAATGTAATTATTATTATCACTATTATTATTATTACTACATTATTATAATTATTATTGTTATTATTTTATTGTTATTATTATTTTATTATTATTTTTTTTATTATTAATATTTTATTATTATTATTATTTTATTATTAGAGCCGCAAATGCTTGTATTTCAAAATAGGAAAAATATCAGGCTGGAAATTGCAAATGTTATTGTGAAAAAGCTAAAAGAGAGAATTTACACGGTTTTAGAGCAGAAAAACTGTGGGGAAGGTTTTCCACAGCATTTTTATCAGTAATTTAATCAAATAAAACAAAAGGAAGCATATCTAAGAAAGGGGAAATGTAGGAGTTCCCCGAACTTTCCCCTTTACTTTCGAAGGCAGCTTCGAAACGCTTTTTAAAACCGTTAATTTTAAACAGGGTCTGATTAACACACGGTCAAGTGTTATCAGTGGACCTACGCACCATAATTTTAGGCGCACTAAAATAGGTGAATTTTCATTACCCCCCCCCCCCCCGGCAGTTTGGCAGTTCCCTCTTGCGCCCAAAAGCCCTGGTGCCCAATGCTCCGACCGCCCAAAGCCTTCGCGCCCAATGTTCCGTGCGCCCAAAAGTCCTCGCGCTCAATGTGCCCGGCGCCCAAAAGTCCTTGCGCCCAATGTTCCGGGCGCCCAAAAGTCCTTGCGCCCAATGTTCTTGCGCCCAATGTTCCTGCGCCCTAAAGACCTCGCGCCCAATCACCGGCGCCAAATCTGCCGCGCCCAAACTTCCGATTTCGAGACCAGCAAGTTACCAATATGACAGATCATTCATTCATTTAATCTGCCAATATTAATAAACCAGCTGAATATTTCTGAACTTATTAGCATCAAGTGTCTAATGCATAAACATTTAAAAGTAAAATTGGCACTGAATTATTAACACTGTTATAGTAATACTTATATTTAAAACCTATGAATACTGCTGTATAAAACTACTGTCATCGTTTAAACGAATAGTCAGTTCGAAGGAATATTATTTGATGTAGTGGGGATCTTTAACATTGCGTCTATGGCATGGGCAAATATTATAATCTGGGATGTTTTATTCGAATAACAGGGGTATTTGTTTGTCCGTTACCCGATTAAGCGAGGCCAACAGAATTTCATTTTGTTCAAAAACCATTCGAATCAATGTAATAAATCTGCCAGTGAAATTTACACCATTCCACAAAGCTTATAAATACAGGGATGTAGCCACTAGGATTTGAGATCCTTCCCCGAAGCTGAAATTTTTCTTTTTTGACCAAAGAAAAAAAATCAAAACTTCCTCTGATTTTTTTGGCTACACCGTCGAGTATTTACAAAATAAATATATCAAGCATTTGCTTGTTTCGAAGTATTGCTTTAGTTACTTGATTTTTGTACCTCAAGACCATTGGGTGTTATGTAAGCCAACATTTCTTAGTTATTCTCCCCCCCCCCCCCACCAATGTAAATTTATTTATTTTTATCACTTCTAATAATTAAATATAAAACATTAATACTACTAAACAGAATATTTTGAAAATAAATAATTTTTTTCATTGAAACATCAAAGGGCAAATAGATTCAAATGAATCTATTTTTTTTTTCTATTTGTTGTACTTTCAACTTTTTTTTTCTGAGTTACTTATCATATTCAAAAATTAGTGTCAGACTATTGAATGTTAATTAAAAATGCACAAGTCCCATAAATTTCTATTTTAAAAATTTCCTACAAATTGGAACAATAGAATGAGGTTGTTGTTTTGTCAAATAACGATAGTAAGAGACGTTCTATTAATTAAAACAAAGTTTTACATTAGGAAACAAACACCATTGATGGATTTTAAAAGCAATCAATAGGACAATAGGCATTTTCGATACAAAACTTTTCATCTGAATTGCAAGAAAATATGGTAAAATTAACATAAAATAAGAAGAGATGAATAATTAACAAGCGAATTGCAGTATCAGTTGTCTTCTAAACATTGCCGTTTGAAATGAATCGTTTTTGCCAGAACACATGATTGAAGATTTTTAAACTATTAAAAACACATGTTATACAATTATCTTTTGCAATAAAGAGGTAAAAATACTTGAAACCTGCAATGCTAAGTCAAACGCTGTGCCGATTATGTTGTACATACTGATTACAGGTTATACATTAACGAAACAACCAATCTCAGTTAGCACTTGATATTATTGGCAGTTTTGGATATTACATTCAACGAAACTAAATATAATGCGCCAATAAAACTGAAAAGCACAGAAACACTGCTCAAGATATGATAAGAATACCGCACCCATAAACAATCTCGCAACAAAGTTAGAGTCAACAAAATTTGCAAAGGAAAACACGATCACGGCTACAGTTCGTTACAGGCTTACGTCTGGCATTGAAGACTTCGGGCAACGCCCACTTTTTCTCGTTGGAATCGCCAAAAGAGGGACAACTGCAACAAATGGGATATTAGTTCTGTCAGTTATCTCGGAAGTCGGAAGACTTGTTTTTCTAGTGATGAAGGAGACTTGCCTTTAGTATGATATTCTAGGGGAGGTGCACAGTACAAAACTTTTAAAATAAAAGAGTTTGTGAAGCAGATATGATTTCGAAAAGATTATAAAGGAGAGCACAACTCAGTCTCTTCTCTCCTGACTTGAATAACATAGCCAAAAATAGAGTTTTTGAGGACTTGAAATTCAAATAATTTCCCAGTAGGTAATCTCCTCCATCGTCCCTTCCCCAAGATCGCTTTAAAATATGGTTTTACAAGATAGAATCTCTGAATCTCACCATTAGCTGCAGATTTTAGGGGTGTCGGGGTAAAGGCTTCTTTCAAAGGGATCGCTAATTCGGCGAATTCCAGGTTGACATAATGTCACGATTTGTTGTTCTACTTTTGATAGAATGGCTATTTGTCCTGTGTTTAGGCAGGAATTCAAGTGAAAACACGGTCGATCGAAACTCACCAATGCAATCGCAAATTCCCAAATTTGGATAAGTTGCAATCGCTATACTAGAATGCAACTTAACAAGGCACTGACGTCACTACGGGCGGAGCCAATAAGAGTTCACAAGCAGTCAGCGATCTCCTCTTATTCGCCAAGTAGGCTGTGACGTTTTATCTAGTTCGCTTTTCATAAGTAAACGTCACACTGACGTCACGATGTTTTTGTCAAGAAACGTTCTAAGGTAATTCGACTTCCAGTGGCGATTGCAATTTGCGATCGCCTCGAAGCGATTGCAATGTTGTTTCACTTGAATTCCTGCCATAATAACTTCTTGCTTTTGTCATTACACCAGCACCATTTGCTTGTTTCACCCAAGGTCGTCAAAAATTTTGTTTTTAAAACGATAATTGGTTATCGCATGAAATCTGAAAATGCGAACACTAATGCATCGAAAAATTTAAGCATCACTGAATATCGCTTTAAAACGCCGTTTTCTCATAATTTTGTTTGAAAATGCATCCAGGAGAGAGCCCCATCAAAATTCGTCAATTGTCGCGTCTTTAGAACTTTTCGAAAAAATGCTGGAGAAGGGCGCGCTTTTACTATTTTTCAAAAAGTGGATCAGAGACAGACCTTAAACATCATCTTTTGCCCTAACGTCAATAATTATCGCATTTCAAAGACTTTAATTTCTAAAATGTTTCATGAAAAAAAATAGGGGGGAGCACTCTAATTTAGGAGTGTTTTTAATTTAAATGGATTTTTCAACTGTACCATTTCCTACAAGCAAAACTTCTTGCAACAATCTTGACGGATCTTGATATCGTATTGACGGCGTCAAGATTGCGTATTTAATCTTGCATAAAGATTGGTATAACAATCTTTATGCAATCTCACATATCAATCTTAATTTCGTCTTGCAACATCAAGATTGCATGAAGATTGTTGTAACAATCTTGTTATAACAATCTTTATGCAATCTTGCATACATCTTGACACAACAATATTCGTCTTGCAATATCAAGATTGCATAAATTTTGTCAGCGTTAAGATGTTCTTAATATCTCATTGTCACCGTCAAGATCATTAGCGCGCACAATAGGAGAGAGGCGCATGCTCGGAGTTTTACACCCAGCATTCCGTTTTTTTTCCTTCTTCAACGCTAAGCGAACGCTGCACGTGGAGACGTGGATACAATTTAGGCTTCGTTAAAATTCGGTTGCTTCATTGTTGTGTGCAATATTATTGTTTTAAAGTTATTTATTTATGATCCTAATCCTGCATTTATTCGATGTCGCGGTGTTATACAATCCATATCGCGACCGATTAGCGATCAATCGCAGAAATGGGTGACTAAAGATTTTCGTTCCTAAACGTGGCTGACAACAAAGGATTATATGCAAAGATTTTATCATAATCACTCTTCAAGCTCACGAGTAAGCTAAATTTTATTCATTAACTATTTATGTTATTCTTTAAGATAAATTGATTTTTTGTCCAAACAGTATTTTTAAAGCTGACATCTATTTTGAATGTACTTTGATTTTTTGTTGATTATTTCGGTATAATTAATGCTCCTCAATTAATCATAACTAGGCATTTCATGTCTTTATGTACTAAAAGAATCATAAATTTAAAAATAAATCAAATATTACACCGTATTTTTATCAAGCCGACTTCTATTAAGCATAAATAATAATAATAATAATAATAAGAAGAAGAAGAAGAAGATAAGAATTGATATTGACTGCAAAAAAAGTCAATTAAAATAAATTAAAAAAAAATTTCAATTAAAATAAATTAAGTTATAACTAAGTGCTTTTCACTTTTTTGAAATCTACAAGCTAAAATGAAACATCAGATTTAAGATGTAAAGTTTAATCTGAAGTTAATGTAGACATTTTCATTAAATACAATTAAATTGCATTTAAAATAAACAAAAATATCTTCATGTGAATTTCCGATCATGTGTCAGCCTTAAAGAAAAATAACTAAATAAATAGAACTCCTTGCATACAGATTGTCATGACAAGAAAATGCCAAGATCTTGATATTTTCTTGTTATAACAATCTTTATGCAAGGTTATAAAAGCAATATCATCTTGCATAGAGATTGTCATGACAATAAAATGTCAAGATCGTGATATTTTTTTTTTACAATCTTTATGCAAGATTACAATAGCAATATCATCTTGCATAGAGATTTTCATGACAAGAAAATTTCAAGATCTTGATATTTTCTTGTTATAACAATCTTTATGCAAGATTGCAATAACAACCTATCTTGTTATTTTCTTGATATTAGGTTGCATGCTCCTTGTCAGACAATCTTGTGGCAAGACGCTGACAATCGAAAATCAGCAACATAGCAATCTTGAGGCAAGATTGATGCAAGATTGCCTTCTTGTCAAGTCAATCTTGATGCAATATTGAGGCAAGAAGGTTTGCTTGCTGGGTTCAAGACTTTTCTTCTTCGAAAATTACAGAGGTTATCTAAAAGCATTCTATGTTGAAATGTATCGACACATTGAAAGTGTTGCAACATGGTATATTTTGGTTACATTGATTCAAAATAGGAAAATGAATTAATTCAAACATTTATATGGACTGATATTTCATACGTTGAATTTTTTGTGCTGTTTTTACTCACTGCACTTTCGTACCACCGCTTATACTTTTGTTTGTAGAAAATTACTTATTTCTCATTCCTTTCAAACTCCAATTTTAAAGTTCAATTATTCCTAATGATTTCGTTTGGGTATCCGCTGTGAGGGCTAAAGTTGAATATTCCATTCAGTTTTGCGCATTGTAGGAACTATTTGTTTTGTTCTTGCTCTGTACATTTTCATACTGCATGTTATATCGTAAGGATTACAGGATATTACATTTATTTACTGTCAATAAAACTGTTTATTATAAGTTTCTTAATGAAAGGATACTTTGATAAATAATATTTAAACAAATATTTTTCGACCGATTAATCGATGCATCCCTTGTCTACACCAGACTTATGATGAACTCTATACGTAAATCTCAAGTGACTGTCACGAAAGACAGGAATTAAATGTAATTCTAAAAACTCATTTTGAAAAGCCATGATGTTTAAAAAATGGACAAAAAAATTCCAATGCAGCGAAATCTCAGCCCTCTCGTATCTCACGCCTCTGCCGGTCAGGCACCATTTCGGAGCAATCGATGGCCGTTTGGGGAATAAAACGTGTAACTGATAGCTTTCGATACCGATTCTCCGTGTTTATTAACGGTGACAGGGGTACGTCACGTAAATAACGCTTGTGGTTAAAGTCCTCCCAGCTTCTGCTCCAAATGAGTGGCCCTAGAGAAGAGATGCAAAGGGTGGAAAAACCCAGTTTATTCCCGGGAAAAAACCGGGCAAAGGCAGTGACACTTTATAACAGTACTGCTTTGAAAGTTTGGGAGAGCGCATCAGAAAGAAGGGTGGTTTTGAAATCATCTGTAATACTAAAAAAAAAAAGAAAGAAAATTTGAGGGGTGCACCCCCCCCCCCTGGCTTTTGCACGGGATGTCACAGATGCCCATGCATTTTTTTTTTTAACAACCGCTTTTCATCTTTCACTCATGGAGAAGCATCTGATGATTTTGAAACTTTTACGGATCCCAAACAAGTGGCAGAAAAGTAGAAAATAACGAACAGCAATTTAGTTAGCCCCTCACGAAGAAAAATTAAACACGGCATTGCAGTTGAAAATTGATTGAATTTAAGCCTTTATCCGTATATTTGTGCCAGACCAGTCATTCAGGCAGAGGTGGCGCTAGGATTTGCCCGACGGGGTTGCAAGCTTGCCCGACAGGGGGGCACAGATATAATTTAAAAATGTGTCCCCTCCCTCCATCCCCAGTCTTTTAATTTTTTTGATGCATAAACAAAAAAAGTATTCATTTTTAGAGTAAAGCTAAAATTAAAACCAGAAAACTAAAAAATGAGCATTGAAACTAAACGAAAGCACAATTTTTATTTTCCGAAAGCATTTCAGATACCCAGAACGAAAATGTTAAATAGTAAAGCAAGCAAATTTTGAAAACAGGCTAGCTCTATGAATGCAGGGCCTCCGCTCCCACTTATCCCCGTCTCAGGCGGCTGGTGTACTAAAAAAAGGGGGGGGGGGTCAAAAGAAATGTGTGTGGGGAGGGGAGGTGTGAAGTCAGCCCCTCTAGAAGGTTTTTTTTTTTTTTTTTGTAAAATTGAGTTATATTATTGTATTTTAACATTACTGATTAAATGACCTCTAAAAAATGCGGAATATGATCAGAAAACTCAACCAGGCCATATATGACTCATTCCCCCTTACGGTTCAAAAATCCATTTTACTAAATAACTTGAAAAAGTTGAAATTTTCAGCTTGTTATTGGCATTTTCTTCTTTTATTTTGGTGAAATAAATGGTTTTTCAATCGATCATTATTTTTTAACCATGGAAAATGATGTTATAATTTACTGTTAGAAATGAGGAGGCCCCCTTTGCCCCCCTGTACGAGCCGCCTATGTTCTTAAGAGTTATGATTTCAAAATGAAAAGGAAATATAATGAGGAATTTTTATGCTGAAATACAAGACAATTATGTAGACTTGGAAGGAATTCATAGTTTAACTACAAAAACTGCAAAAGTTGGTAACTGTATTTGAAACTTACATCAGAGAAAGTTATAAAGTGGCATGTATGTAGCTCTAATTTTTGTAATTTGAAAGAAAGAAAGGAAATAGCTTGATTCATTCAATATTGGAATTATTACTGAGTATATGAAGTGATAACAATTCTCTGTCAGCCAAGTTTAAATAAATGCTGTCATTTATAGTGTTTACACTTCATTTTTTAACACACAAAGGAGGGAGGGGGGTATGTGTTTGACGTGTATGTGTATCTGTCTGTGGCACCGTACAGCCTAAACGGATGGACCGATTTTGAAATTTTTTTTGTTCGAAAGGGGATCGAGAGTGTTCTTAGCTAGGTTGCGGCTTCGGATGGTATTAATTAACAAAGATATTAATTAAAAACCTTTGAAAGGTTTTTCGGGATTTTAGCAGTGAAAACATACTTCAAATTTTAAAAAATATCACCAAATGAAAGAGAAAAATTTCCTGCGTCTGATACGACGTAATTGGATCTTCCATGCTCTATAGAACGCGAGTCATAGCGTTTTTTAGCAAATGCAGCTTAGCCTTTATTCACGCGATCGGATCCGTTTTCATTGTTGGCAGACAAGGAACGCAAACTCTTATAATTTAATAAAATGTTTATCAGTTGCCAGTTTCTATTTTTTTAACAAATAAAAAACTTGTAATTCTTAACACATGCAGCTAAGGCTTAAATCTACAAGATTGAAAATCTTTGTCTTTGTTGGCCGACGAGGAAAGAAAACTCAATGATTTAAAATGTTGTTGTTGCCAGTTTCTATTTGGGAACTATTAAAAAACTTGTAATTGATTTTAACAATTTCAAATATCGAAAACAAGTAAATATATTTAGATTTAAAATGCTTTATGACCAGAGAAGTTCCTTTTAATATGAGATCAGCAATCAGGGTCGGGGGTTGTTTAAATTTTTAATTGAATGTTAGTAGTTGTTCGACTTATAATGTTTGTTAAGTTATCAAAATGGATCTTAATCAAGTATATTATGTTCCTTTGACACTACTTTATAGGAATGTTGGATGGAAGGTCCAAAACCAAAAGGTCCACGAACAGAAGATCCACGTCCAAAAGGTCCGAAGTATAGAAGCCGGCGGACATTTTGGACGTGGATCTTCTGTGCGTCGTAGACCTTGTGGTTTTGAACCTTATCCGGATTCCACTTTATAGATATGGCACTACAATACGTAGGTTAAGGCTTTCAATAAATTTTCAGATGTAATTGTTTAGTTTTTGTTTTATAATTTTCCATCAAACAGAAGTGTCAGTATATATATATATATATATATATATATATATATATCACAAATGAATGAATTTACAAAAAATATTACATAGTAAAAATTTTCCTCTTTTTTCAAGAAAGACCCATTTTTTTAGATCAGCGGTTCTTAATCGGTGGTCCGGTAGACCGGCACCGCAGAAAAATTCGACTGTTCCTTACAGATTTTTGATCATCCACCTTAAAAAAAAAGTTTTCACTCAAGAGAGAGAGAGAAAAAGAAAAGATACAATAGTAATACTAGTAATACGACGATATTTTCATTCATATCGTGAATCGTGATTAATTTTCTTGCTTTTCTATGATTTTCAGCTATGTCAATTAGTTATATCTGATTATTGAAATAGTTACTTATGTTAGTCTTAAACTTTTTTTCGTAACTTCTTTTACATTAAGTAAGGTTTCACTTATATATTAATTTATTTGTTATTTTTATTATTCTGTAAAAAAAAAGAGAAAAAACCGCAGCCATTCATACATTTTTTCACTAGTATTTAGTGACCTTCTTATCGAAAGTTTTTTTTTCCTTTAAGTCGAAAAAAAAAAAACATGTTTTATCGATCCGCAAATGAAGGACCTCCCCCTCCCCCCCCCCCAAAAAAAAAGAAGAGAAAAAGACAAGAAAAGAAGAACATCACCGGTCCTGGTTTTGTGCAAAAACTCTTGACGGTCCGCTGGTCAAAAAAGGTCGAGAACCGCTGTTTTAGATTACCTTGCTTCAAATTTAAATAAAAGGTGGGTGACCTCTTTTTCTTTTAGTATAGGTTAAGTGGGACACCCATGTGATATTTTTTAAATAATCACTAAAACCGTAAATTATTATTTTGGAAAATAAAGGTGGACTTTTGTTCATTTATAACGTCCAAGATAAAACAAGTCAATAAGTTAAAATTCTTGTGTTTTAAAACTTTTATATAAGGCTTCAAAAACGAACTGTTCTAAAAAGAGGTCCCATTTATCCCAAGCAAATTGAAAGGCAAAGCTCCATCATTACTTTAAATAAAACAATAAGTTTTTACCTCTGTGATGCAGAAATCAATTTTGAATTTGAGCTGCACTTTCTTCTTCATATACGAGTTCGCGCCTAACTCATCACACCGAATTTTAGGTTGTGTCGTACCAATAGCACTGTTCGACAAAAAAAACCTTGAAAATGCTTCTGGTATTTTGAAGGCTGATTCTTATGTAAAATGACCCCCTGAATCCGAATATGATCCCCGTTTTCCTCCATCACGTCCCAATTTTTTTTAAAACGCCCCCCTTTTTTTTCATTTTTCCTTAGTTTCAGGGCTATAATATTTTTTTTGGAGGGGAAAGGAGCCTTATATTCACCAATAAATTTTTTTGGATGTCAAGAGAGACTCAAAGTTTAAAATCATGAGCACCGAGAAAAAATCGGGGGAACTTGGGGGGGCGTGGCCCCCCAAAATATTTGAAAAATCACCAAAAACGATCTTTTTATTCTAGTTTCTTTAAAAAGACCTTTAAAACATTTTTTTCGGTGCAGAACCAGAGTATAGGATTCGCTCCTATGGCTCCTGGGCCAGAAAAAATTTTCACGCTGTAAAATTTTTTAAAAACAATAAAATAATGCTTTAAAAATCGCACTTTGCACTCGAGTTTTAAAGCAGGTCTTCAGCCAAAAAAAAAAACAGAATTGTGGCTGATTCTTATGTCAAATGACTCCCTATTTCCAAATATGACCTCAGTTTCCCCCCTCCACCCCCTCTTTCCAGAGAGTCCCCCCCCCCAATTCAGAGTCATTTTACTAATTCGGAGGGGAAAAGTACATTACGTAACCCGTTAACATAATTCTAAAAGGCAACAGAGGTTCAAAGTTCAAAATCATGTACATGTGTACCAAAAATATAAACTATGGCGGTGTGCCCCCCCCCAAAAAAAAATCAAAAATCTTTTTTTCTTGTTTTTCTAAGAGACGTTTTAAACCTTTTTTTTTTTTTTTTTTGTGAAAAATCAGAGAATTGAATTTTCTTTTCTTTTTTTTGGGGGGGGGAGGGGGAGGTATACCGCCCTAGTTTATATTTTTGGAACACATGTACATGATTTTGAATTTTGAACCTCTGTTGCCTTTTAGAATTATGTTAACGGGTTACGTAATGTACTTTTCCCCTCCGAATTAGTAAAATGACTCTGAATTGGGGGGGGGGGGAACTCTCTGGAAAGGGGGGGTGGAGGAGGGAAACTGAGGTCATATTTGGAAATAGGGGGTCATTTGACATAAGAATCAGCCACAATTTTGTTTTTTTTGGCTGAAGACCTGCTTTAAAACTCGAGTGCAAAGTGCGATTTTTAAAGCATTATTTTATTTTTTTTTTTTAAATTTTACAGCGTGAAAATTTTTTCTGACCCAGGAGCCATAGGAGCGGATCCTATACTCTGGTTCTGCACCGAAAAAAATGTTTTAAAGGTCTTTTTAAAGAAACTAGAATAAAAAGATCGTTTTTGGTGATTTTTCAAATATTTTGGGGGGCCACCCCCCCCCCCAAGTTCCCCGATTTTTTCTCGGTGCTCCTGATTTTAAACTTTGAGTCTCTCTTGAAATCCAAAAAAATTTATTGGTGAATATAAGGCTCCTTTCCCCTCCAAAAAAAATATTATAGCCCTGAAACTAAGGAAAAATGAAAAAAAAAGGGGGGCGTTTAAAAAAAATTGGGACGTGATGGGGGAAAACGGGGGTCATATTCGGATTCAGGGGGTCATTTTACATAAGAATCAGCCTTCAAAATACCAGAAGCATTTTCAAGGTTTTTTTTTTGTCGAACAGTGTAGTTAAAACAAAAATGTTAAAATCATTCAACCATCCGACGACTTTTGGATTCCGACACCATTCCATATGGTTAACAGACACCGAGTGAAAGCAGCGCTATTGAAGAGATTCGTCCGAGTTTCTTCTAGACCTCCCCATCCCACATTTCCTTTGAAAATTTCCGACAGCCTTAATTGTCACCGCACCGATCAGGATTGTGCGCCGATAGGCTTTTAGGACAAAAATAGGGCCAAAGAAAGAGAAAGGAGCCCTAGGACAAAAAGTAGTTACAATCACTCAGGGCCTAAGAACAGGACGATCACCACCTGCAAAGGCGACGACTCAGCGACGACCCGCAGAGGCGACGATGACAGGAAATCATTAGGAAGGGGCAATTCAGGCGATTTATTGGCTTGTCACCATCGAATAGTCATCGGAAAGTGTCTCTTCTCAAATGTCAATGAATGTTTGTTTAAAACATGCTGCTAGCAATTTTCGTGTGGGGTCTGATCTGTTTGGAAAAAAAATAACATTTCTCCTTTTTAGCCTGAACAAAAGTAACTTTCCCCAGAACTAAAGTACGCCTAAAGGGATGCAACAAGATGAGGACAGCTAACGATAGCGCTCCACTGCAATGAATAATGAAGATGTTTTAGATTTTTTTTTAAAGAAATATTTTATTGAGTAGACAGTTTTTTTTTTTTTTTTTAATTTCTGTCGGAGTTAGTAAACTTTTCGGCAGTCAATTTTTGTCCGTAAATTTTGCTGTCGGAAAAATTTCCCCGACGAACTAGGAATTTTCCTCGACGGGCGGGGGGCAAGATGCTTCCGACGGGGAGGGGGGCAATTGCCCCCCTGCCCCCTACTTAGCGCCGCCACTGCATTCAGGGTGCTCGAGGGGGGGCTTCACAAAAATGAAAGTACAACGTACTCCCGACGGACCTTTCCCACTTTTGTTTTCGTTCTTTTCTCGGCGACGATTCACTGGATGCGTCGGTTTCAGACCCCCCCCCCTCCCTCCCTTTTTTTAGAGACAAGGCGCAGAGATGAACATCGGACAATGTTCATATTGCTGGAAACGGCCAAAATACAAAGAACTGGATCCTCGCACTGTCGATTTGATTCTAATAAGAAACTTGCAGGTAACACGCAAGAGCGGATCTACACTGTAAAAAATGGTTGTTGATTTTACACTAAAATACTGCTGTTATCTATACTGTTTCATCAAATAACAGAGCGAAAACGTTAACCCGCGCCTGCGCAGTATATTCGATTCGGTGTTACACTGCAAAAAAATCCCGTACATTTTACAGAATAATAGTGGCAGCTGAGGTTCCATTTTCAAACAGTAAATTTAACAATAACAAACTGTAAAATGTCTTAAAAATTATTTTTATCGTAAAATTGACAAACTGTAAAATGTATAGTGATAAACTGTAAAATTAGCAGTGATATACTGTCTCATAAAGGAATTTTACTGTGAAATTAACAATAGTAAATTGTAAAATTAACTGTATGGGTGATTCTACGCTATTTGAATTCAGACGGCCAATGGAAAAACTTCATGTAAAACTAATTTTATTAATGTTTTTGTATGCTTAAGCATTACAGACTATTATCTTTTATATGGAACACCCAATTAATTCACTACAATTATTTTATTTTAGCATCTATAGCTGAAAATAGTCGTAAATGTATACTCCCCTGGCCTGTCCAAATACCAGTTTTTATACAAACATGTTCGACGTTCAATTTTTTGCTAACTTGGCATAATGTTTTTTGCCATAATCATACACTTATATTAACAGAGAAACATATTTCATCAGTAAACATTGAAAAAATATTTATTATTATTTAAAACAAATACACTTTTCAACGGGCCATATCAACAGTGTCACCCTCACCTGGCGAACTTCAAAGACTGATATTTCGCATTAAAAATGCATAAGGATGATGTTGATTGCGAATAACCAGTGTAATACTGAGTAAAGTTAAAATCAAGTTTAGAAGGTTTTTAAAAAAATCGAATATTATTGCATCGGTTCTCGTTGAAAGTGCGTCGAAGCGTACTGCGCCAGTCGTTGTAGTATTTCCTCTGGTAAGTATAACTTTTAATATTTCATCGTTACATAAGTGTTCGTAAGTATAATGTAATGCTTATTGTGTGCAGACATCACGGTTTACGTGAAGTTCTGGTAAGAAGAACGCGTGATGTTGTTTTTATAGGTAATGTGTGATTTTGTCACTTCTCTGGCGTCACTCCCCTGGTAGTTTTGTTCCAAAAAAGGGTAAATATACATTAAAATTGTGTTATAAGCATAAATAATTTCATTTTTAATCTTAATTGCCCCTGTGAAAGCAATTTGAATGAACGTAAATAATGCGGGAAGTATTTTTATTTGGGATCTGCGGTGCGACTTGTATGCAACATGTCGTGTTTTCAAGATTGATTTTTTTTATTTTATTACAAGGCGAGAATTTTTTTTGAATACTGGTCTTGTGGAAATGAGTTCATACTATGATTTTACACCGAAAAAAAAGTGGAATAATAGTAAATCAAACCAGAATTCTGCCAATAGTGTCACTCCACTGGCAACGTATTTTCCCCTGGTATCGATAAACCCCCCAAAAATTGAAATTTCGTCTAGCCCTTACCACTACAATCATAAAAATAGCGGCTACTAGTGATATAATGAGTGTGGAATTAAACAGATTATTTTTTCTTTGGGGACACAAAAAACGCATTGACCGTAGAATCACCCGTATACAGGTCAATGCATTTTTTTGTGTTATTTGAACAGCCAAAGAAAAAAATTATTGCTAAAGTAAAACTCCCCGCTTTCCTTTATCAGGTCGATTTATATTAGATATGAACCTAGGTAAAAAGGTTAGAGTGCTTAGTTCCAATTACAAAAGGGGTCTAAATTTACTTGTTTGGCTACAGAACTGCAACAGCATTTTCTTTTTAATTGTAAGCATTGGCGCAGTAATTGACGTTCCAACACATTTGTTCGTCTCTTTTCAATACAATGTAAGATAGCGGGGAGATTTATTTTATATTTTGAATGTATTCTGCTCATTCATACTGCAAGCAATAGTAAGAAATAATCAGACATTAGTTTTTTCCGATTGGAAAATTATTGCATTTCTGGGCTAAACTAAAAACTTTGAGAACTCGTTGCAGCTAAACTAGGAACAATGCAGTTAAAACGCGAGACTTGGTACATATCTAGTACGAATCGACCAAAATTAAGAATTTTTTCCAAATCCATGACCCTCGAGATTTTGCCGTCTTCACCATTCTGATTTCACAGTCTCCAGAATTACAACAATATTTTTATTGGAAATTGAAGTTTTTAAGCAGCATTTTTGCTCTCTCAATGCAGGGTAAGTGCACCAGTTGTCGGCCACAATGACATAAAACTCCTTATAAATAGCATATTTTTAGTTCAAAATCAGATATGACGCCAGTCACACATTCATCTACCTATCCCCAATCATCAACCAGTGGCAGTTAAGTTTTGCGTACTTTTTTCGAATTAGCAATGAATCTTTTCATTTCGAATAGTGTGCCCGTCATCCAAATTTGCTATTCTGCTTATTTTTCAGCTAAGAGGACAAGTCTTCTTGAAATGGCAATTACACTTATTAATTTCATTCTACTGTAAATTTGAGTGATTTTCATCTAAATGGAATGTCTAACATAATGTCTCAATGAAAAAGCGAACTCCTGGTTAGACTCAATTGCTTTTCAAAGGTGTGGCCGACCACTGGGTACAGAATTCTTCTGCATTTCCAATGGTCGGCTATCGCAGGCCGACCACTGGTTCTAAGCTGTTTGGATAATTTACCCAATCGTCAGCCACATTATTAATATGGCTTTTCATTCTTATTACGGGTTTATCAAATAACACTTAAATTAAGGTAATGAAATAAAACGACAATTTAATTATTTTGAGTAGAAATTTCCTTTTTAAAGTTTATTTTTCCGGAAAAAGTTTAAATTTAGTTCTTTTGACAAAAAGTGAAATTTCGATATTTTATTGCTTCTAATGTTGTGATTTTAACTTGTAATGTTGTGCTTCTAATGTTGTGATGTTTAGACTCAGACGTTAGTTAAGATTATAAGTTTTCATACTGATCTACTTATAATCAGATAGGGATTTAATAGTTTTTCTTATCAAATTATCTTAAGCTGATGAAGTTGAGGAAACGAATGATTTGACCTATAATAATACATATTCGGCTGTTAATAAACATTCCAATTATAGTGAGATAAGATGTGCATTACTTCAATAGTTAGATACCCAAGTAGCACACTTGGTTTTTTAAAGGTTGTAAAATGGTTATTAACGTTGTAACAACCGTTTAAAAACGTTTAAAGGTTATTTGTGGGTAGGCTTAAGTTATTTACTGAGTGTCAAGCATGTGGTTATTCTTTCTGTTGCTAAAAGTTTTGCTTTACCAAAGGTTCAAGACCCCTGCGCACTATTCAGGCTAATTGTTTCAAATATTCGTACATTTTTAGTACCGATTTTAACCAAATGTTTCATTTCTTGAGTTTCCTTCACTGGAGGATCAGAATTGTGCTGAATTCATTTCAAAATTACATGGTTTTATTGCAACAAACTAAGTGTTGGTTTATTTTCGAGTTTATTCCTTCTAAAATAATGTTTTTTTCGAAAGCTATAAGATTACTTTCATGATATTTCAATTTTAATTTACTTCCATATTTCTTCTTACTTTAATTACTTTAAAACAAATGACCTTTGTTTCAGTATAAAATTCTGTGCTAGATGGAGTCTTGATATAGATTCCTTTCAGCACATTTTTAAATGT